>JAUPTC010001581.1:0-23158 GCA_030762895.1 Sophora flavescens
TTTCTAGTGAGCCACTTTTGCGTCAGTTCTTTAAACAAGCTGGAGTTAAAAAGTGAACTTTTAACCGGTTCTTTTTACGCGAAGTAAAAGGTGATTGATTTTCTAGTGAGCCACTTTCAGCGTCAGTTCTTTAAACAACGGCGTTAAAAGTGAACCTTTTAACCAGTTCTTTTAACAAGCGAAGTAAAAGGTGATTGATTTTCTAGTGAGCCACTTTCAGCGTCGAGTTCTTTAAACAACGGCGTTAAAAGTGAACCTTTTAACCGATTCTTTTAACAAGCTGAAGTAAAAGGTGATTCATTTTCAATTGAGCCACTTTCAACGTCAGTTCTTTAAACAAGCGGCGTTAAAGTGAACCTTTAACCCGGTTCTTTTAACAACTGAGTAAGGGTGATTGATTTTCTAGTGAGCCCTTTTAGCGTCAGTTCTTTAAACAAGCGTCGTTAAAAGTGAACCTTTAACCAGTTCTTTTAACAAGCTGAAGTAAAGGTGATTGATTTTCTAGTGAGCCACTTTTGCGTCGGTTCTTTAAACAACTGGCGTTAAAAGTGACCTTTAACTTCATTCTTTTAACAAGCTGAGTAAAAGGTGATTAATTTTCTATTGAGCCACTTTCTACGTCGGTTCTTTAAACAAGCAGCGTTAAAGTGAACCTTTAACTTGTTCTTTTAAAATGAAGTAAAGGTGATTGATTTTTAGTGAGCCACTTTGCGTCAGTTCTTTAAACAAGCGGCGTTAAAAGTGAACCTTTTAACCCAGTTCTTTTAACAACGAAGTAAAAGGTGTTGATTTTTTATGACCACTTTTAGCGTCAGTTCTTTAAACAGCGGCGTTAAAAGTGAACCTTTTAACCAGTTCTTTTAGCTAATAAAAGGTGATTGATTTTCTAGTGAGCCACTTTCAGCGTCGATTCTTTAAACAAGCGGCGTTAAAGTGAACCTTTTAACCAGTTCTTTTAACAACTGAAGTAAAAGGTGATTGATTTTCTAGTGACCACTTCAGCGTCAGTTCTTTAAACCGGCGTTAAAGTGAACCTCTAACTTGATTCTTTTAACAATAAAGTAAAGGTGATTGATTTTCTAGTGAGCCACTTTTAGCGTCGAGTTCTTTAAACCGACGTTAAAAGTGAACCTTTTAACTTCAGTTCTTTAAACAACTGAAGTATATGGTGATTGATTTTCTAGTCAGCCACTTTTAACGTCAGTTCTTTAAACAACTGACATTAAAAGTGTACCTTTTAACTTCAGTTCTTTCAACAACTGAAGTAAAAGGTAATTGATTTTCTAGTGAGCTACTTTCAACGTCAGTTCTTTAAACACTGGCGTTAAAAGTGAACCTTTTAACTTCAGTTATTTTAACAACTGAAGTAAAGGGTGAATAATTTTCTAGTGAGCCACTTTCAACGTCAGTTCTTTAAACAACTGACGTTAAAAGTGAACCTTTTAACTTCAGTTCTTTTAACAACTGAAGTAAAAGGTGATTGATTTTTTAGTGAGCCACTTTTAGCGTCAGTTCTTTAAACAAGCGGCGTTAAAAGTGAACCTTCTAACTCAGTTCTTTTAACAGCGAAGTAAAAGGTGATTGATTTTCTAGTGAGCCACTTTCAACGTCAGTTCTTTAAACAACTGACGTTAAAAGTGAAACTTATAACTTCAGTTCTTTTAACAATTGAAGTAAAAGGTGATTGATTTTCTAGTGAGCCACTTTCAACATCAGTTCTTTAAACAACTGACGTTAAAAGTGAACCTTTTAACTTCAGTTCTTTTAAAAACTAAAGTAAAAGGTGATTGATTTTTTTGTGAGCCACTTTTAACGTCAGTTCTTGAAACAACTGACGTTAAAAGTGAACCTTTTAACATCAGTTCTTTTAACAACTGAAGTAAAAGGTGATTGATTTTCTAGTGAGCCACTTTTAACGTCAGTTCTTTAAACAAGCGGCGTTAAAAGTGCCCTTTTAACTCAGTTCTTTTAACAACTGAAGTAAAAGGTGATTGATTTTCTAGTGAGCCACTTTCAAGCGTCAGTTCTTTAAACACGGCGTTAAAAATGAACCTTAACTTCATTCTTTTAACAGCTAAGTAAAAGGTGATTGATTTTCTAGTGAGCCACTTTTAACGTCAATTCTTTAAACAACCGACGTTAAAAGTGAACCTTTTAACTTCAGTTCTTTTAACAACTGAAGTAAAAGGTGATTGATTTTCTAGTGAGCCACTTTTAACGTCAGTTCTTTAAACAACTGACGTTAAAAGTGAACCAGCGGTTCTTTTTAAAGGTGATTGATTTTTTTAACACTTTAGCGTCACCTTAAACAAGCGGCGTTAAATGAACTTGATTTTCTAGTAAAAGGTGATTGATTTTCTAGTGAGCCACTTTTCAGTTCTTTAAACAGCAGACGTTAAAAGTGAACCTTTTAACTTCAGTTCTTTTAACAACTGAAGTAAAAGGTGATTGATTTTCTAGTGAGCCACTTTCAACGTCAGTTCTTTAAACAAATTACGTTAAAAGTGAACCTTTTAACTTCAGTTCTTTTAACAACTGAAGTAAAAGGTGATTGATTTTCTAGTGAGCCACTTTTAACGTCGATTCTTTAAACAAATGACGTTAAAAGTGAACCTTTTAACTTCAGTTCTTTTAACAACTGAAGTAAAAGGTGATTGATTTTCTAGTGAGCCACTTTCAACGTCAGTTCTTTAAACAACTAATGTTAAAAGTGAACCTTTTAACTTCAGTTCTTTTAACAACTGAAGTAAAAGGTGATTGATTTTCTAGTGAGCCACTTTTAACGTCAGTTCTTTAAACAACTGACGTTAAAAGTGAACCTTTTAACTTCAGTTCTTTTAACAACTGAAGTAAAAGGTGATTGATTTTCTAGTGAGCCACTTTCAACGTCAGTTCTTTAAACAACTGACGTTAAAAGTGAACCTTCTAACTTCAGTTCTTTTAACAACTGAAGTAAAAGGTGATTGATTTTCTAGTGAGCCACTTTCAACGTCAGTTCTTTAAACAACTGACGTTAAAAGTGAACCTTTTAACTTCAGTTCTTTTAACAACTGAAGTAAAAGGTGATTGATTTTCTAGTGAGCCACTTTTAACGTCAGTTCTTTAAACAAGTGTCGTTAAAAGTGAACCTTTTAACTTCAGTTCTTTTAACAACAGAAGTAAAGGTGAATTGATTTGCTAGTGAGCCAATTTCAGCGTCACTTCTTTAAACAACTGACGTTAAAAGTGAACCTTTTAACTTCAGTTCTTTTAACAACTGAAGTAAAGGGAGTTTGATTTGTTAGTGAGCCACTTTTAACGTCAGTTCTTCAAACAACTGACGTTAAAAGGTGATTGATTTTTTTGTGAGCCACTTTTAACGTCAGTTCTTTAAACAACTGACGTTAAAAGTGAACCTTTTAACTTCATTTCTTTTAACAACTGAAGTAAAAGGTGATTGATTTTTTAGTGAGCCACTTTTAACGTCAGTTCTTTAAACAACTGACGTTAAAAGTGAACCTTTTTACTTCAGTTCTTTTAACAACTGAAATAAAGGGTGATTGATTTTTTTGTGAGCCACTTTTTCAGGTCGTGAAGTTCTTTAAACAACGGCGTTAAAAGTGAGACTTTCACCGATCTTTTAACAACGAAGTAAAAGGTGATTGATTTTCTAGTAAGCCACTTTCAGCGTCAGTTCTTTAAACAAGCGGCGTTAAAAGTGAACCTTTAACCGAGTTCTTTTAACAACGAAGTAAAAGGTGATTGATTTTCTATTGAGACAATTTCACCGTCAGTTCTTTAAACAACTGGCGTTAAAGTGAACCTTTTAACTAGTTCTTTTAACGCCCGAAGTAAAGGTGATTGATTTTCTAGTGAGCCACTTTTAACGTCGAGTTCTTTAAACAGCGGCGTTAAAAGTGAACCTCTAACCAGTTCTTTTAACAACCGAAGTAAAAGGTGATTGATTTTCTAGTGAGCCACTTTTAGCGTCAGTTCTTTAAACAATCGGCGTTAAAAGTGATCCCTAACTTCAGTTCTTTTAACACTGAAGTAAAGGTGATTGATTTTCTAGTGAGCCACTTTTAGCGTCGATTCTTTAAACAATGACGTTAAAAGTGAACCTCCTAAAGTTCTTTTAACAACTGAAGTAAAAGGTGATTGATTTTCTAGTAAGCCACTTTTAAGTCAGTTCTTTAAACAAGCGGCGTTAAAAGTGAACCCCTAACTCGAGTTCTTTTAACAGCTGAAGTAAAGGTGATTGATTTTTAGTGAGCCACTTCCGCGTCAGTTCTTTAAACAAGCGGCGTTAAAAGTGAACCTCTAACCAGTTCTTTTAACAGCGAAGTAAAAGGTGATTGATTTTCTAGTGACCACTTTCAACGTCGAGTTCTTTAAACAGCGGCGTTAAAAGTGAACCTTTTAACTCAGTTCTTCTAACAAGCTGAAGTAAAGGTGATTGATTTTCTAGTGAGCCCCTTTTAGCGTCGATTCTTTAAACAACCAGCGTTAAAAGTGAACCAACTCAGTTCTTTTAACCGAAGTAAAAGGGATTGATTTTTCTAGTGAGCCACTTTACGTCGAGTTCTTTAAACAGCGGCGTTAAAAGTGAACCTTTCAACCGAGTTCTTTTAACAACTGAAGTAAAAGGTGATTGATTTTCTAGTGAGCCACTTTTAACGTCAGTTCTTTAAACACCTGACGTTAAAAGTGAACCTCAACCGTCTTTTAACAGTGAAGTAAAGGTGATTGATTTTCTAGTGAGCCACTTTTGCGTCAGTTCTTTAAACAAGCGGCGTTAAAAGTGAACCTTTTAACCGAGTTCTTTTAACAACCGAAGTAAAAGGTGATTGATTTTTAGTGAGCCACTTTTAGCGTCGATTCTTTAAACACAGCGTTAAAAGTGACTCTAACCCCAGTTCTTTTAACAACTGAAGTAAAGGTGACCGATTTTCTAGTGAGCCACTGCGTCAGTTCTTTAAACAACCGGCGTTAAAAGTGAACCTTTAACCGGTTCTTTTAACAAGCTGAAGTAAAAGGTGATTGATTTTTAGTGAGCCACTCAGCGTCAGTTCTTTAAACAGCGGGGTTAAAAGTGAACCTTTTAACCGGTTCTTTTAACAAGCTGAAGTAAAGGTGATTGATTTTCTAGTGAGCCACACTTTTATCGTCGAGTTCTTTAAACAAGCGGCGTTAAAAATGAACCCTTCTAACTTCAGTTCTTTTAACAAGCCCGAAGTAAAAGGTGATTGATTTTCTAGTGAGCCACTTTTTGTCGATTCTTTAAACAATCGGCGTTAAAAGTGGACCTTAACCAGTTCTTTTAACAGCTGAAGTAAAAGGTAATTGATTTTCTAGTGAGCCACTTTAGCGTCAGTTCTTTAAAGAACTGGCGTTAAAAGTGTACCTGTTAACATGAGTTCTTTTAACAACTGAAGTAAAAGGTGATTGATTTTCTAGTGAGTTACTTTTAACGTCAGTTCTTTAAACAATTGACGTTAAAAGTGAACCTTTTTACTTCAGTTCTTTTAACAACTGAAGTAAAAGGTGATTGATTTTCTAGTGAGCCACTTTCAACGTCAGTTCTTTAAACAACTGACGTTAAAAGTGACCTTTTAACTCAGTTCTTTTTCACCTGAAGTAAAAGGTGATTGATTTCCTAGTGAGCCACTTTTAGCGTCGATTCTTTAAACAACCGGCGTTAAAAGTGAACCTTGACCAGTTCTTTTAACAACTGAAGTAAAAGGTGATTGATTTTTAGTGAGCCACTTTCAGCGTCGGTTCTTTAAACAAGCCCGACGTTAAAGTGAACCTCTCAACTCAGTTCTTTAACAACTGAAGTAAAAGGTGATTGATTTTAAATGAGCCACTTTCAGCGTCAGTTCTTTAAACAATGGCGTTAAAAGTGAGCCCCTAACCTCCCGTTCTTTTAACAACCGAAGTAAAAGGTGATTGATTTTTAGTGAGCCACTTTCAGCGTAGTTCTTTAAAAGGTAAAAGTGACGTAACGGTTCTTTTAACAATTGAAGTAAAGGTGATTGATTTTCTAGTGAGCCACTTTAGCGAGTCTTAAAGCGGCGTTAAAAGTGAACGCACTTAGTTCTTTTCAGTGAGTAAAGGTGATTGATTTTTGTGAGCCACTTTTGGCGTCAGTTCTTTAAGCAATGGCGTTAAAAGTGAGCCTTTTAACCAGTTCTTTTAACACCGAAGTAAGGTGATTGATTTTCTAGTCAGCCACTTTAACGTCAGTTCTTTAAACAACCCGGCGTTAAAAGTGATCCTTCTAACCAGTTCTTTACGCGAAGTAAAGGTGAGATTTTTTTGTGAGCCACTTGAGCGTCGGTTCTTTACAGCTCGGCGTTAAAAGTGAACCCAACTTCAGTTCTTTTAACAACTGAAGTAAAAGGTGATTGATTTTTAGGAACACTTTTAACGTCAGTTCTTTAAACAAGCGGCGTTAATGAACCCTTCAGTTCTTTTAACAATTGAAGTAAAGGTGATTGATTTTTAGTGAGCCGCTTACTTCAGTTCTTTAAACAAGCGGCGTTAAGTGAACCTTTTACTCAGTTCTTTTAACAGCGAAGTAAAGGTGATTGATTTTCTAGTGAGCCCTGCGTCAGTTCTTTAAACAAGCGGCGTTAAAAGTGAACCTTCCAACTTGAGTTCTTTAACAGAAGTAAAAGGTGATTGATTTCTAATAAGCCCAGTCGCCAGTTCTTTAAACAGCGTTAAATGACGGACTAACCGTTCTTTGTTGAAGTAAAAGTTGTTGATTTTGTAGCCACCTAACGTCGGTTCTTTAAACAGCCGACGTTAAAGGTGTTTCTTATCCATCTTATCACACCAGTAAAGGTGGTCGATTTTTAGTGACCCTTGCCGATCTTGAAAGGCGTTAAAAATGAACCTCCACAGTTTTTTAAACAAATGAAGCATAAGGTGATTGATTTTTGTGACCCACTTTATTTAGTCAGTTCTTTAAACAGCGACGTTAAAAGTGAAACGCGCACCAGTTTAACACGTGAAGTAAAAGGTAATTGATTTTTGTAGCCCGCTTTATGTGAGTTCTTTAAACAACGACATTAAAGTGAACCTTCACTTCTTTTCCTGGGTAAGTAATACATATTCTATAAACCCTTTTCCGTCAGTTCGTTAAACAAGCACGTTAAAATTCAACCGCTACTTTCTTTTAACAAGCCCGAATAAAAGGTGATTATTTTCTAATGGGCCCTTTAACGTCAGTTCTTTAAACAACCAGCCTTAAGCTGAACTATTACATTCTTTTAACAACCGGATAAAAGGTGAATGATTTTCAGTGACCACTTTTACGTCGATTCTTTAAACTGGCGTTAAACGTGAAACAGCACCTAACTTCAGTTCTTTTACCAACTAAAATAAAAGGTGATTGATTTTTGCAAGCCACTTTTAATGTCAGTTCTTTAAACCAAGTGGCAAAAGTGAACCGGTTCACCGGGCCCAAGTAAAGGTGATTGATTTTCTGGTGAGCCGCACCTACGTCGTTCTTTAGACAAGCGGCGTTAAAAGTGAACGCATTAACTTGATTCTTTAACAACCGAAGTAAGTGATCGATTTTGGACCTTCCAAATTAGTTCTTTAAACAACGGCGTTAAAACGACCAACCCAGTTCTTTAACAGCGACTCAGTGTTATTTTTTGTGAGCCCGCTTTACATGATTCTTTAATAAATCGGCGTTAAAAGTGAACCTTCAACTTAAGTTCTTTTAACACGAAGTAAAGGTGATTGATTTTGTGACCACTAACATCAGTTCTTTAAAACAAACAGTGTTAAAAGTGAAACATTTCTTTTTAACAATAGAAGGAAAAAGTGATGTTTCAGTGAGCCGCAACGTCATTCTTCAAACAGCGGCGTTAAAGTGAGCTCTTAACTCGGTTATTTTAACAACTTAAGTAATGGAGACCGATTTTAGTGGCCGCTTGCAACGCGACCAACACAAATGAAGGCGCAACCAGTTCTGTACCGGTAAAGATGATTGATTTTTGTGAGTCACTTTTCCCGTCAGTTCTAAACAAACGACGTTAAAAGTGAAGCTAACGCTTGAGTTCTTTTCGCCATTCTGAAATGTGATGATGATTTTTTGTGAAGCAACTTTTAGCGTCGGTTAACTTTAAACAATTACGGCGTTTAAAGTGGCGTTTTAAATTCAGTTCTTTTAACAGTGAAGTTAAGGTGATTGATTTTCTAGTGTGTCCGCGCTTTCCCGCGTCAGTTCTTTAAACAATGGCGTTAAAAATGTGAAACCTTTTAACTGTTCTTTTAACAAGCCCGAAGTAAAAGGTGATTGATTTTTCAGTAGTACACTTTTAACGTCCGATTTTCAAACAACAAACGTTAAAAGTGAACCTTTTACTTCTTCTTTGCACATCGAAAGTAAAAGGTGATTGATTTTTGAGCCTTTCAAATCATCTTCAAGCATTCGTCGTTGAATTGAATTTCCCCGTTCTTTTAATAATTTAAGTAAAAGTTGGTGATTTTCTAGTAGTACTTAAAACATCAGTTCTTTAAACAAATGTCGTTAAAAGTGGACATTTCCGCTTAATTGCAACTAAGTAAAGGTGATTGATTTTTATTGAGCCTTTTGGCGTCGACGCTTAAGCGGCGTTCAAGTGAGCCTTTTAACTTGACTCTTTTAACAATGAAGTAAAGGTGATTGATTTTCTTGTAGCCTTTTAATTTCAGATTCTTTAACATATTTCCCGCGATAAAAGTGGACAATAACGTGACCATTCTTTTAACAATGAAGTAAAGGAGGTTGATTTTCAAGTACCCACGTTTAACGTCGATTCTTTAAACAACAACGTTAAAAGTGCATTTAACTTATTCGTTACTTGAAGTTAAAGGTGATTGATTTTTGTAAGCCACTTTTTAAGTCATGTTCGTTAAACAAATATCGTTAAAAGTGAACCTTCCAACTTGATTATTTTAACAACCGAAGTAAGGTGATTGATTTTCTAGTGAGCTCGTTTGCGTCAGTTCTTTAAACAACGGCGTTTAAAGTGGGTTTCCAATCCAGTTCTTTTAACAACCGAAATAAAGGTGATTGATTTTTGTGAGCCTTTCCTCTCAGTTCGTTAAAAAAATGACAAAAGTGAACCTTTTAACCGTTCTTTTAACACTTAAGTAAAACATTGATTTTCTAGTCAGCCGCTCCACAATGAGTTATTTAAACAAAGGGTTCAAGTGAACCTTTTAACCAGTTCTTTTACCAGGCAAAAGGTGGTCGTTTCAGTAGTCCACTTTCGGCGTCAGTTCTTTAAACAAGCCCTCGTTAAAAGTGCCCCCTAACCCGGCTCCTTTATAGCTGAAGTAAAAGGTGATGATTTTCTTTGACCCGCTTTCGACATCAGTTCCGTGCGGCGTTAAAAATGAACCCTTAACCCGGTTCTTTTAACAATTTGAAGTAAAAGGTGATTGATTTTCTAGTGAGCCGCCTTTAATCAGTTATTTAAACCAGCGACGTTAAAAGTGGACATTTTAACCATTTCTTTAGGTGATGTAAAGGGTGATTATTTTCTAGTGAGCCAACTTTAGCGTCAGTTCTTTTTACAATGTCGTTAAAAGTGAACCTTTTAACCCGGTTCTTTTAGCAGTTAAGTAAAGGTGATTGATTTTCTAGTGAGCCACTTTTGGCGTGAGTTCTTCCTTATTTGTGTCGTTTAAAGTGGTTCTTTTCCTGCTCGATTCTTTGCTGGCCCGAAGTAAGGTGATTGATTTTCTGGTAAGCCCTTTGACCTCGGTTCTTTAAACAACTGGCGTTAAAAGTGAACCTTTTAGCGAGTTCTTTGCTGTTGAAGTAAAGAGTTTTTTGATTTTCTAGTGACTCACTTGTAACGTCGAGTTCTTTAAACAAATATCGTTAAAAGTGAAACTTTTTAACCCCCGATTCTTTGTATTTAGTAAAGGTGATTGATTTTCTAGTGAGTCAACTTTTGGCGTCGAGTTCTTTAAACTTGTCGTTAGAAGTGAAGCAGCTTTTTCCTTGATTTCTTTAGCTACTTTGAAGTAAAGGTGATTGATTTTCAGTCAGCCCGTTAAATGCGTAAGTTCTTTAAACAGCCCGGCGTTAAAGTGAACCTTTTAACAGTTCTTTTAACAAGCTAGTAAAGGGTGATTGATTTTCCTAGTGACTCACTTTTAATAACCGATTCTTTAAACAAATGTCGTTAAGAAGTGAAGCTTTTACTGTCGAGTTCTTTTAACAAGCTGGTAAAAATGTGATTGATTTTCTGGTGAGTCACTTTTTTTGTCAGTTTTAAACAAGCCCCATCGTTAGAGTGAACCTTTTAACATGGCTCTTTTAACAGCCCCAGTAAAGGTGATTGGTACCTCCCAAATAAACCTTGTGCGTAAGTTCTTTAAACAGCTGACGTTCCAAGTGAACCTTTAACAAATTGCTATGTTTAGAAGTAAAGGTGATTGATTTTCTAGTGAGTCACTTTTAAATTAAGTTCTTTAAACAAATGTAGATTAAAGTGAACCTTTAACCCAGTTCTTTTAACAACTAAAGTAAAGGTGATTGATTTTCTAGTGAGTCACTTTTGACGTCAGTTCTTTAAACCAGCGCATGCGTTAGAAGTGAACGCTTTTTAACAGAGTTCTTTTAACATTTGAGTAAATGGTGATTGATTTTTCACAGTAGAGCCCTTTCAGCCTCGATTTAAACCAGCTGGCGTTAAAAGTGAACCTTTTAAGCCCCCCAGTTCTTATAACAAGTAAAGTGTGATTGATTTTCTAGTGATCTGACTTTTAGCGTCAGTTTTTTAAACGGCGTTAAAGTGAACCTTACTAACTTCATTTCTTTTAGCAATTTGAAGTAAAAGGTGATTGATTTTCTAGTAGTCACTTTTGCGTCGTTCTTTAAGCAAGCGTAGATTTAAAGTAGACAACTGCTCCGATTCTTTTAACAGCGAAGCAAAAGGTGATTGATTTTCTAATTGACCCTTATTAAATCGATTTCTTTAAGTAAATGTCGTTAAGTGAACACTAACTCCGATTCTTTTAGGCTGAAGTAAAAGGTGATTGATTACCTCTGATAGTTCCACTTTTGGCGTCGATTCTTTAAACAAGCTGTCTTTCAAGTGAACAACACCCAGCAATCTTTTGTGGCCGAAGTAAAGGCAATTGTTTCTAGTTAGGCCTTTCGACTTCAGTTTACTAAACAAGCGGCGTTCAAGTAGACCTTTTAACCGATTCTTTCTTTCCCAAGCCGATTGAAAGATGATTGATTTTCTATTGATGGACTAACTGCGTGAGTTCTTTAAACAAATGGCGTTGAAAGTGAACTTTCTTTAACCGTTTCTTTTAGCAATTTGAAGTAAGGTGATTGATTTTCTAGTGAGTCACTTTTTAACGTCAGTTCTTTAAGCAAATGTCGTTAAAGTACGACCTTTTAACCCCAGTTCTTTAACAACTAAAGTAAAAGGTAGTTGATTTTCTAGTGAGTCACTTTGGCGTCGAGTTCTTTAAACCAGCGCCGTTAGAAGTGAACACTTTTTAACTTGATTCTTTTATGGCCCGAAGTAAAAGGTGATTGATTTTCTAGTGAGCCACTTTCCAGCCTCAGTTCTTTAAACAAGCGGCGTTGCAAGTGAACAACACTGGCGGTTCTTTTATACTTGAAGGAAAAGTTGATTTTCTATATCCACTTTTGCGTCGATTCTTTAAGCAAATGTAATTAAAAGTGAACACACAGCTTGATTCTTTTAACAATTGTTTGAAGTAAAAGGTGATTGATTTTCTAGTGAGTCAACAGCGTCAGATGATTAACAAACAACCATGCGTTAGAAGTGAACTTAGCGCACTTGATTGGCTCAACGAGGTAAAGGTAAATTGATTTTCTAGTCGACCCTTCGTAATGCGTAAGTTCTTTAAACAAGCTGACGTTAAAAGTGAACTAACTTTAACTTGATTCTTTTACTTAGTAGTAAAGGGTGATTGATTTTCTAATGGCTCCATCTTTAATGTCGAGTTCTTTGACAAATATCCGTTAAAGTGAACGCACTAACTTCAGTTCTTTTAACAACTGTGTAAATTTGATTGATTTTCTGATGAAGTCGCTTTTGGCGTGCAGTTAACAAACAAGCTGTAGTTAGAAGTGGTACTTTAACATCGACTCTTTTAACTGGCGAAATGCAGGTGATTGATTTTTGGTATTATTAACGTAAGTTCTTTAAACAAGCGGCGCTAAAAAGTGAACATACGCTTCAGCTCTTTTAACACCGAAGTAAAAGGTAATTGATTTTAGTAAGACACTTGTAGTCAGTTCTTTAAACAAATGGCCGGTTAAAAGTGAACCTTTTTAACTCAGTTCTTTATAAAAGTGGTAAAAGGTGATTGATTTTCAGTAAGTCACTTTCAGCGTCAGTTCTTTAAACAGCGGCGTTAAAAGTGAACCTCTAACACCACCTCTTTTAACAAGGAAGTAAGGTGATTGATTTTCTAGTGAGCCACTTTCAGCATCGAGTTTTAAACAAGTGGCGTTAAAGTGAACCTTTTAACTTCAGTTCTTTAACAAGGAAGTAAAAGGTGGTTGATTTCTAGTGAGCCACTTTTAACGTCGATTCTTTAAACAGTAGCGTTAAAGTGAGCTTTTCAACTTCAGTTCTTAAACAAGAGTAAAGGTAATTGATTTTTAAGTGAGCCACATTAACGCATTCAGTTCTTTAAACAATGGCGTTAAATAAACCTCTAACCCATTCTTTTAACCACGAAGTAAAAGGTGATTGATTTTTGTGAGCCACTTTTAACGTCGAGTTCTTTAACTACGGCGTTAAAGTGAACCCTTTAACCAGTTCTTTAAGGTGAGTAAAAGCTGATTGATTTTAGTGAGCCACTTTTAACGCCAGTTCTTAAAACAAGCGGCGTTAAAGTGAACCTTTTAACCGGTTCTCTTAACAACTGAAGTAAAGGTGATTGATTTTCTATTGAGCCACTTTAGCGTCGGTTCTTTAAACAACCGGCGTTAAAAGTGAACCTTTCAGTTATTCTAACAACTGAAGTAAAAGGTGATTGATCTTCTAGTGAGCCACTTTTAACATCGATTCTTTAAACAAGCGGCGTTAAAAGTGAACCTTTTAACTCATTCTTTTAACAAATGAAGTAAAAGGTGATTGATGTAATAGTGATCCACTTTCAACTTCGGTTATTTAAACAACTGCCGTTAAAATTGAACATATTAACTTCAGTTCTTTTAACAACTGAATTAAACTGTGATTGATTTTCTAGTGAGCCACTCCCAACCTCGAGTTCTTTAAACAATGGCGTTAAAAGTGAACCCTAACTTCAGTTCTTTTATCAACTGAAGTAAAAGGTGATTGAATTTCTAGTGAGCCACTTTTAGCGTCGAGTTCTTTAACAAGTGGCGTTAAAAGTGAACCTTTTAACTCAGTTCTTTTAACAATCCGAAGTAAAAGGGTGATTGATTTTTAAGTGAGCCACTTTTAGCGTCGGTTCTTTAAACAAACGAAGTTAAAAGTGAACTTTTTTAAAGTTCTTTTAACAACTAAAGTAAAGGTGATTGATTTTTTTAGTGTGTCACTTTCAACGTCGAGTTCTTTAAACAACCGACGTTAAGTGAACTTTTAACTTCATCTTTTAACAACTGAAGTAAAAGGTGATTGATTTTCTAGTGAGCCAATTTCAACGCATTCTTTAAACAATAGCGTTAAGTGAACCTTTTAACCAGTTCTTTTAACAACTGAAGTAGAGGTGATTGATTTTCTAGTGAGCCACTTTAACGTCGGTTCTTTAAACAATCGACGTTAAAAGTGAACCTTTAACTTCGTTTTTAACAACTAGGGAAGGTGATGATTTTTAGTGAGCACTTTGACGTGAGTTCTTTAAACAATCTCGTAAAAGTGAACCTTTTAACCGGTTTTTTCATCGGAGTAAAAGGTGATTGATTTTCTGGTGAGCCACTGTCACGTGGTTCTTTAAACATCGGGTTAAAAGTGAACGCTTTTAACTTAGTTTTTTAACAATGAAGTAAAAGGTGATTGATTTTCTATGACTCACTTTTAATGTCGTTTTTCATCTTGGCGTTAAAAGTGAGCTGTCACTCACTTTAAACCAAAGTAAAATGTGATTGATTTTGTAGTGGTCACTTTTGGCGTGAGTTCTTTAAACGCCGTCGTTAAAAGTGAACCTACCTTTATTCTTTTAAAAGCTGATAAAGGTGATTGATTTCCGGTGAGACACTAAATTAGCGTGGGCGAAACAAGTAGCGTTAAAGTGACACTTTCACTTCATTTTTTATGAGTAATGGTGATTGATTTCTATTGACTCACTGCATCAGTTAGACAAGCCGGCGTTAAATGAACCCTTTAAAGTTCTTTTAACAACTAAAGTAAAGGTGATTGATTTTCTAGTGTACCACTTTCAGCGTCAGTTCTTCCAACTATTGTTTAGCGTTAAAAATCAGGCCTTTAACCGAGTTCTTTGAACCGTGAAGTAAAGGTGATTGATTTTAGTGAGCCACTTTTGCGTCATTTCTTTAGAGCAAGCGGCGTTTAAAGTGAACCTTTTAACCGATTCTTTTAACAACTAACCACAAGGTAGTTGATTTTGTAGGAGCGTGAAAGTCGATTCTTTAAACCAAGCGGCGTTAAAAGTATGAACCACAGCAGTTCTTTTAACAAAGTGATAAAGCGTGATTGATTTTCTAGTAGGCGACCACACTTTTCGCGTCAGTTCTTTAAACAAGCAGCGTTTAAAGTGAACAACTAACCCAAGTTTTTGCTCGTTGAAGTAAAGGTGATTGATTTTTATGAGCCACTTTTAAATCGAGTTCTTTAAACCAGTAGCGTTAAAGTAGGCTGCTAACCCCAGTTCTTTTAACATTTGAAGTAAAGGGCAATTGATTTTTTAGTGAGTCACTTTGCGTCGATTCTTTAAACCATTTGGCCGTTAAATATGAACCTTTTAACCGGTTCTTTTAACAGCGAGTAAAAGGTGATTGATTTTCTCTCGACCACTTTGCATGTCGGACTGCCAAACGCTTAAGTTAAAAGTGATCCTTTCAACTTGAGTTCTTTTGTAATTTAGAGTAAGGTGAATTGATTTTCTAGTGAGCCACTTTCAGCGTCAGTTCTTTAAACAAGCCCAGCGTTAAAAGTCAGACCTTTTAACAGTTCTTTAACAGCGAGTAAAAGGTGATTGATTTTCGAGTAAAGGCCCCTTTTGCGTGGGTTCTTTTGAGACAACCCCCGTTAAAGTGAGCCTTTTCACGCCGGTTCTTTTAACAGCTGGAAGTAAAAGGTAGTTGATTTTTATGGAGCCACTTTTAGCATCAGTTTTTAGGCAAGTAGCGTTTCAAAAGTGAGCTGCTAACCAGTTCTTTTAACAGTGAGTAAAGGGTGAATAGTTTTTATTGAGCCCACTTTTACTTGTCTGTTCTTCAAACAACGTGACGTTAAAAGTGAACCTTTTAACTTTGGATTCTTTAAGCAGTAGAAGTGAAAGGTGATTAATTTTTAGTGAGACACTTTTAACGTGGAGTTAAATTCAAACAGCGCCGTTAAAAGTGAACCTCTGCTTGGTTCTTTTAATAAGCTGAAGTAAAGGTGATTGATTTTCTTGTTAAACGCTTTGAGCGTGGAGTTCTTTGAACCAGTGGCGTTAAGTGAACCTTTGATTGAGTTCTTTTAACAATTTAGGTAAAGGTAGATTGATTTTCTAGTAGGCCGCTTTCCCCCCAGCGTGAGTTCTTCAAACAAGCTGGCGATTAAAGTGACCTTGCAAGTGGAGTTCTTTAACCATTTGAGTCAAGGTGATTGATTTCTAGTGAGCGGCACCCCCAGCGTCGAGTTCTTTAAAGAAGTGACGTTAAAAGTGAACCTTTTAAATTAAGTTCTTTTTAATAGGCTGAGTAAAGGTTATTGATTTTCTAGTGACCACTTTTAGCGTCGATTTCTTTAAACAGCGGCGTTTAAAGTGAACAACCCCACCCCACCAACCGGTTTTTATGGGACCTGGGAAGTAAAGGTGATTGATTTTATGAGCCACTTTTAAGCCAGTTCTTTAAAAACTAGCATTAAAAAGTGGCTGCTAACCCAGTTCTTTTAACAGCTGAAGTAAAGGGTGATTGATTTTTAGTAGAGTAACTAGCGTCGATTCTTAAACAAGCGGCGTTAAAAGTGAACCTTCTTTATCGGTTCTTTAACAGCTTGAAATAAAAGGTGATTGATTTTCTAATCGAACCATTACTAACGTGATTCTTTTCAAACAACTTCAATTAAATGCCAGACGCTTTCGCTTCGATTCTTTTAACATCTAAGTAAAAGGTAATTTTATTTTCTAGTGAGTCACTTTCATCCAGTTCTTTAAACAAGCCCAGCGTTAAAGTGAACCTTCAACATTCTTTTTAACAACTGAAGTTAAAGATGACTGATTCCCTTGAGACCACTTCTAACGTCAGTTCTTTAAAAAAAGCGTTAAAAGTGAACACTTACCCATTCTTTTAACAAGCTAAAGTAAAGTGGTTGAGTTTTTGTGAGCCACACTTTTAGGAGTTCTTCAAACTAGCAGCGTTAAAAATGAACCTACTAACTTCAGTTTTTTAACAAGCCGAAGTAAAAGGTGATTGATTTTTAGTAAGCCACTTTTAACGTGAGTTCTTCAGGCAAACAGCGTTAAAGTGAACCTTCTAACTCTATTCTTTAAACACTGAAGTAAAAGGTAATTGATTTCTATTGAGTCACTTTAAACGTCATTCTTCGAACAAGCGACGTTAAAGTGAACCCGCTAACCGATTCTTTTAACAATTGAAGTAAAAGGTAATTGATTTTTTTGTGAGTCACCTTTCGCGTCAGTTCTTTAAACACCGCGTTAAAGTAAGCCTTCAGCGCAGTTCGTTTAACTATTGGAAGTATAAGGAAGTGATTTTCTAATGAGTCACTATCGGGTCGATTTCTTTAAACAATAGCGTTAAAAGTGAACCCTAACTTTAGTTCTTTATAAAGCTGAAGTAAAGGCGTTGATTTTCCTAGTGAGACACTTTCAAAGTCAGTTCGTTCAGCAAAGTAATAAAGTTAACCTTTTAACGTCGGTTCTTTTAAATAATAGGTAAAGGTGATTGATTTTCTAATCAGTCCCACCCCAACGTCAGTTCTTTAAACAAGCCAGCGTTAAAAGTAGACCTTCCACTTTTTCTTTTGGAGAGTGAAAAGTGATTGATTTTCTAGTGTGACTTTCAGCGTCGGTTCTTCCGACAAGGGCGTTCCAAGTGACACCTAGCCATTCTTTTTAACAACTGAGGTTAAAGGTGATTGACCTAGTAAAGCCACTTTCAACGTCAATTCTTTAAACATTCGGCGTTAAAATCAGGCTTTTACCTTCAGTTCTTTTAACAACTAAAGTAAAAGGTGATTGATTTTTGTGGAGAGCCAGCACTAACGTCAGACAACAAACAAGCTGTCGTAAAAGTAGAACCTTACAAGCGAGTTCTTTTAACTTATTTTGAAGTAAAAGGAGTGATTGTTTCTAGTAAACCCTTTCCTTAATGTCGATTTCTTTAAAACAAACAGCGTTAAAAGTGAAATTTTACACCGATTCTTTTAACAGCTAAGAGTAAAGGTGTTGATTTTCTAGTGAGCCACACGTTCAAGCGTCGAGTTCTTTAAAAACAAGTAGCGTTAAAGTGAACAACACAACTTTGAGTTCTTTTTAACAGCTAAAATGGTGAAGTTGATATTCCATTAAGCCACTTAATAGTCGAGTTCTTTAAACAAGCCGGCCATTTAAAAGTGAACTTTTTTAACTTCAATTCTTTTAACAATGAAGTAAAAGGTGATTGATTTTCCAGTGAGCCACTTTCAACGCAGTTCCTGAAACAACGCGTTAAAAGTGAACACTTTTAACCTCAGTTCTTTTCACTATTGAAGTAAAAGGTGATTGATTTTCTAGTGAGTCACTTTAACGTCATTTGTTTAAACAAGTAGCGTTAAAAGTGAACGCGACCTTACGGTTCTTTTAACAACTGAAGTAAGGTGATTGATTTTCTAGTGAGCCACTTTCAACGTCGGGTTCTTTAAACAATGCCCTAGAGGTGAACCTTTAACTTCGGTTCTTTTAACAACTGGTAAAGGGTGATTAATTTTCCTAGTGAAGCCACTTTAACGTCAGTTCTTTAAACAACCGGCGTTAAAAGTGAACCTTTAACTTCAGTTCTTTTAACAACCGAAGTAAAGGTGATTGATTTTCTAGTGAGCCACTTTCAACGTCGGTTCTTTAAAATAACTGCGAAAGGTGAATCTTTATTCGGTTCTTTTTAACAATGAAGCAAAGATGATTGATTCTAGTGAGCCACTTTAACGTCAGTTCTAAACAAGCGTTAAAATTCGTCGCTTCTTTAAAGGGTTAAAGTAATTTTTTAACCGGGCTTTACCCTTTTAAACGAAGTAAAGGTGATTGATTGCTAGTAAATCCACTTTAACGTCGTTCTTTAAACAACAGCGTTAAAGTGAACCTTTTAACCAGTTCTGCTAACAACCAAAGTAAAGGTGATTGATTCCTAGTGACCACTTCCCGTCAGTTCTTTAAACAGCTGCGTTAAAAGTGAACTTTTTAACTTCGATTCTTTTAACAACTGAAGTAAAAGGTAATTGATTTTCTAGTTAGCCACTCAGCGTCAATTCTTTAAACAAGTGACGTAAAATGACCTTTTTAACTTCAGTACTTCTACAGTCAAGTAAAGGGTGATTATTTTTTGAGCCACTTTACGTGGGGCTTGAACAAGTCGAAAAGTGAGCGCACTAACTTCATTTTAACATGAAGTAAGTGATTGATTTTTATTGAACACTTTTCACGTGAGATTTAAACAAGCGATATTAAAAAGGGAAGCGCTAACCTTCTGCTAAAAAATGATGTAAAAAGGTAATTGATTTTTTTATGAAAGACTTTTAACGTCGCTTTTTGAAACAAACGTTAAAAGTGACCCTCAACCCGGTCTTTAACAACTGAAGAGAGTTGATTGATTTTGTGCCCACTATTTAACGTCGGGGCTTTAAACACCGACGTTAAAATGAACCTTTTTCGGGTCTTTTAACATTTGGAAAAGGTGATTCATTTTCTATTGAGCCACTTTTAACGCAGTTCTTTAAACAACCGACGTTAAAGTGAACTCTAACTTATTCTTTTAACAACCGAAGTAAGCGAATTGATTTTTTTAGTGAGCCAACACGCGTCGAGTTCTTTAAGCAAGCGCGTTAAAGTGAACTGCTAACCCGGTTCTTTTGGCAAGTGAAGTGTGGGTGATTGATTTTCTAGTAGGCCACTTTTGGCGTGGAGTTCTTTGAATAGCGCGTTTAGAGTGAACACTCCAACTTAGGTTCTTTACTTATTTGCGGTGAAAGGTGATTGGTTTTGTAGTAAACTTTTGCGTCGGTTTAACAAACCCCATTTAGAATTGACAGCGCAACTTGATTTCTTTTTCCCAACTGTGAAGTAAAGGTTTTGATCTTTGTGAGCGCACCCGTCGATTCTTTAAACAGTGGCGTCAAAGTGGTGCTAACCATTTCTTTTAGCAATTTGAAGTAAAAGGTGATTGATTTTCAGTGAGCCACTTTTAACGTCGATTGCTTTCAAACAAGCGATATTAAAAGTGAACTTCTGCTAACTTACAGTTCTTTTAACAAGCTGAAGTAAAGGTGATTGATTTTTCTAGTGGTGCTTTGCGTCAGTTCTTTAAGCGAAGTAGCGTTAAAAGTGAACACTTTAACCCCAGTTCTTTTTATAAAATGAAGTAAAGGTGATTGTGATTTTTTGTGAGAGCCACTTTTAACGTCAGTTAACTAAACAAGCCCGGCGTTAAAAGTAAGGCTCTGCTAACTTTGATTCTTTTTTTTAACAAGCGCGAAGTAAAAGGTATTGATTTTTAAAACCTTTTTAACATGATTTCTTTAAACAAGCAGCATTAAAAATGCACTTTTAACTGACTCTTTTAACAAGCCCGAGTAAAAGGTGATTGATTTTCTAGTGAGCCACTTTCAGCGTCGGTTACATAAACCAGCGAAGCGTTAAAATTGAAACAACACAACTTCATTTCTCTTAACAAGCTGGTAAAAGGTGAGGTTGATTTTCTAATCAGCCACTTTTAACGTCAGTTCTTTAACCAACGTTAAAGTGAACAACATTCTTTAACAAGCCCAAGTAAAGGTGATTCAATTTTATTCATTCACTCTTTAAGCGAGAATTGGGGTTTTAAACAAGCTGCGTTAAAAGTGAACTTAGCTTCATTCTTTTAACAAGCGTAGAGTAAAAGGTGATTGATTTTCTAGTAAGCCCTTTTAACGTGATTCTTTAAACAACCGGCGTTAAAGTGGCCTTTTTAACCGAGTTCTTTTAACAAGCTGAAGTAAAAGGTGATTGATTTCCTAGTTAGTCACTTTCAGCGTCAGTTTTAAATAAGCGACATTAAAAGTGAGCTTTTAAACTTCATTCTTTTAACATGAGGTAAAAGTTGATTGATTTCCTAGTGAGACACTTTCAACGTCGGTTCTATAAACAAGCGGTGTTGAAAGTGAACACTTTTTTAACCCTTGAGATCTTTAACAAACCGAAGTAGAAAGGTGATAAATTTTTTGTGAGCCACTTTTAGCATCGAATTCTTTAAACAGCGACGTTAAAAATGAACCTTTACTCAGTTCCTTACAAGCGGGTAAAAGGTGATTGATTTTTTCAGCCCATTTTACGTAAGTTCTTTAAACATCAGACGTTAAAAGCGAACCAACTTCAGTTCTTTTAACATCTAAAGTAAAGGTGATTGATTTTCTGTGAGTCCACTTTTAATAGATTCTTTAAGTTAGTGACTTAAAAATGCCTCTAACTTCAGTTTTTTTTAACAACTGAAGTAAAAGGTGATTGATTTTCTATTGAGCCCACTTTTAACGTGGTTCTGAAAACAATGACAATAAAAGCGGAGAGTCTTTTAACCGTTTCTTTTAACAACTAAAGTAAAAGGTGATTGAGTTACTAGTGAGCCACTTTTATGTCAGTTCTTAAAACAGAGAAACGTTAAAAGTGAACTGCTAACCGATTCTTTTTATGGCCGGAGGTAAAGGTGATTGATTTCTATTGAGCCGCTTTCCGCGTCAGTTCTTTAAACAAGTTGGCGTTAAAATGTACCTTTTAACCATGCCGGTACAATTGAAGTAAAAGGTGATTGATTTTCTAATGAGCCACTTATTCCCGGATTCTTAAAAAGCGACGTTAAAAGTGAAACTATTAACTACAGTTCTTTAACAACTGGTAAAAATTGATTGATTTTACAGTGAGCCTAATTGTCGGTTCTAAACAAGCGGCGTTAAATTGAACCTCTTAACCGGTTCTCTTAACAAGCCGAAGTAAAGGTGATTGATTTTTCTAGTAAGCCCTTCCAACGTCGTTCTTTAAACACGGCATTAAAAGTGAACCTGTAACCCCGGTTCTTTCAACAAGCTGAAGTAAAAGGTGATGATTTTTTGTTATTCACTTTTTGTAAGATTCTTAAACAAAGGGTTAAATTGAGTGTTCTTTACTTCATTCTTTTAACAAACCAGGTAAAAGGTGATTGATCTTTAACAGTTTTTAAAAGGAAAAGAGGGATTTAGTGAGAAGGAGTAAACAGAAGGGGAAAGGAACGAACATTCTATAGAAGAAAGGTGATTGTTTTTGAGACACTTTTGCGTGGTGTAAAGCACGCAGCATTAAAGTGAAACTGCAGTTCTTTTGGCCCAAAGTAAAAGGTAATTGAATCTAGTTGAGGCGCTTTCCAGTCAGTTCTATAAAACAGCGTTAAAAGTGAACCACAACCATTCTTTTAACAACGGAAGTAAAAAGGTGAAATAAATTTATGGTGAGCCAGCTTTTAGCGTCGAGTTGTTTAAACAGGCGGCGTTAAAAGTAAAGTTTAACTCATTTTAACAAAGTGAAGTAAAAGGTGAGATTTTCTGTGAGCCAGTTTTCACATCAGTTCTTTAAACAACGGCTTAAAGTGAACCCCCTAACTTCAGTTCTTTTAACAAATAAAGTAAGGGTGATTGATATTTCTAATGAGCCGCCTTTAACGCCAGTTAATAAACAAGCAACGTTAAAATGTTGAAACTTTTTAAAGTTAATTTAACAACTAAAGTAAAGGTGATTGATTTTCTAGTGAGCCACTTTTCACGTTAGTTCTTTAAACCACTCGACGTTAAAAATAAGACCTATAACCCCAGTTCTTTTAACAAGCCGAAGTAAAGATTGAGTAAGCAGCCACACGCGCGAGAAAAAGAAGCCCGGCGTAAAAATGAACTTTAACCGTTCTTTTAACAATGAAGTAAAAAGGTGATTGATTTCTAGTGAGCCACTTTCAACGTCAGTTCTTTAAACACGGCCGTTAGAAGAGTCATTTCAACTTCGTTTCTTTTAACAACAGGAGTAAGGGTGATTGATTTTCTAGTGAGACCACTTTTAGCGGAGTTCTTTAAACAAGCGGCGTTAAAATGTGAACCTTTACTTCAGTTCTTTTAACACCTGAGTAAAAGGTGATTGATTTTCTAATGAGCCAACACTAACATCGATTTCTTTATAGCTGACGTTAAAAGTAGAACCTTTTAACTTGATTCTTTTAACAAATTTGAAGTAAAAGGGTGATTGATTTTCTAATGAGACACTTTTAACGCGAGTTCTTTAAACAACTGGCGTTGGAAAAGTGGCTTTAACCCCAGTTCATTTAACAACTGAAGTAAAAGGTGATTGATTTTCTAGTGAGCCACTTTCAACATTAATTCTTTAAACAAGCGGCGTTAAGAGTGAACCTTTTAACTTGATTTCTTTAATGGCGAAGTTAAAGGTGATTGATTTTCCTAGTGAGCCACTTTCAGCGTCAGATTCTTTAAAAAAGCGGCGTTCAAAGTAAAACTTTTTAACCCCAGTTCTTTTGCACCAACCTTGAAATTAAAGGTGATTGATTTCTAGTGAGCCATTTTCCAGCGTCGAGTTCTTTAAACAAGCCGGCGTTAAAAGTTTAGTGTAACTTGATTCTTTTAACAAATGAAGTAAGGGTGATTGATTTTCTAATGAGACAACTTTTAGCGCCCGATTCTTTAAACAATTGGCGTTAAAGTAGGCACTAACTGAGTTCTTTTAACAAGCGAAGTAAAAGGTGATTGATTATCTAGTGAGCCACTTT
>JAUPTC010001582.1:0-23152 GCA_030762895.1 Sophora flavescens
GAAAAGAGGTGCAACACGAGGACTTCCTAGGAGGTCACCTATCCTAGTACTACTCTCGCCCAAGCACGCTTAAGCTGCGGAGTTCTCATGGGATCCCGGTGCATTAGTGCTTTGGTATGATCGCACTTGTTAGTCTTCGCGCGATAAAATCCTTTATACGCTTACTTACCGCGACGTGCCGAACTTCCGTTTACCCTCGGGTTCGGTCGAGCTCCGCTTAGGATGGGGCTTTCGAGACATTAGGGACATGTAGGCAATTAACATATTTGTTTTCACGTGCTCGAATGACCTGAATTTTGGCGGGGTGGTTGGAAAAAATCCAAAGGCGAAGGCCATTGGTCCGTTGGACCAATGGGCACCACCCGATTCTGGCCAAGCGGCGTCGTCTCGGCCACTTTTCCTATTTTCAAATATTTTCTCTGCATCATAATTACCAGGACAAAGTGCGGCTTTTTGACAGTCGGGGTCCCATATTTTTTAAAATTCATTTGACACTATTTCCAACTTTTCCGGCATCTTCCGGTGGGTCTTTATGCTGGGGTTTGCCGTTTCCGCGGTCCGGAGGGCCCCGCACCGCCGATCGGCTGGGGCACTCGTTTGAGGCAGTTTACGGTCTCCCGCCTTCGGTGTTTTGGCGACCACGGCTTTCCGGAGCCATGCTTTGGGTCGGCCAATAAAGTTGTTGGGAAAAAGAGGTGCAACATGAGTACTTCCCTGGAGGTCACCCATCCTAGTACTACTCTCGCCCAAGCACGCTTAACTGTGGAGTTATGATGGGATCCGGTGCATTAGTGCTGGTATGATCGCACCTGTTAGTCTATGCGCGATCAAATCCTTTATACTCTTACATACAGCGACGTGCCGAGCTTCTGTTACCCCTCGGGTTCCGGTCAGGCTCCGCTTCCGGATGGGGCTTTCGAGACATCGGGGACATGTCGGTTATTGACGTCACACGGTCGGCCGACACGGCGATTTTATAAAACTGTAGTAGAGCGCGATTTTAGGATATCGTCTCACAAGGACTCTTGAATTGTTATTTAACACAAAAATCAGATTTTTTTTGGGGGGGGGGGGTGGTTGGTTTGAAATTCAATTGCAAAACAGAGCAATAAAAACAGAGCAGTTTAAAGGATTATCAAATAAGCTAAAGACGATTAATCTACTATTCTCGATGTCCCAACTATCATCGGTTCATGTAAATTCCAAGCCCTAAGCAGATTCTAATCCCCTTTCGGTTGTAGCAACAATTAACAAGCGAAATCGCTACTACGAGATATATGTTCCTAATTCCCGAATTAAACAAACGGGGTGAAATACTCATGAACTAAGCGAACATGAATGAACACACGCGAATTAAGCAAACGCGATTCGATATAGGAACATAACATCACCGAAATAAATCAACACAAACACTATACACTCCTGAATTAAGCAAACAGAAATATATAGCATAGTATTGAAAAGGGAAAAGCAAATAAAACAGGAATTACAGAACCTCAAGTGTGGTGGAAATCGATTACAGTAGACTAATCCAAGAAAATTAGTTCTCCATGGAAAACGTATCACAACCAGAAATTCTATAAAAAAAACAGTGGATAATGATAAAGTTCTTCAAATCTGCCCAGAACAGCAATTTATAACATTCGGGAACTGCGCCCTCTCGCGAGGCGAACACCCACTCGCGAGGCGAATCTTATGGAGAATCTGCAACGTTTGATCTTCTCGCGAGGCGAAGAATGGCTCGTGAGGCGAGGAATGGAAGAGTCTTCTTATTACGCCCGTTATGAGTATCAGGGCCTAGGCGTGATGCTCTATGACTTCCAGGCTCGCGAGGCGAAGAGATGGATTCGCGAGGCGACACAAATCTTGCATTTTTCTGGAACAGTCAGCCTTCCTGCTCGCGTGGCGAGAATAGGATTCGCGGGGCGAGACAGAGTGAATGACATTCTGCTGTTCAGCTGGTTTTCAGGTTCGCGAGGCGAGTGGACTCTCGCGGGGCGAATACCTCCAGGATTGAAATTTCCCCTGTTTCTTTATTCCGTTGACTTGTAACTTAACCTGAAAACAATGAAATAGCCATAGGTGCTTTATTTGACTCAAAACTGGCTAAATTAACCTAAAACTACTTTAGAGACGCAGAATGATGCTTAAAGACAATCAAGTCTAATTTGGGTGAAAATGAGATATAATTAGCACAAAACCCTGGTCATACTAGCCATAAAACTAGATGAGCCAGAGGCTTATCAAAATACCCCAAACTTAAACTTTGCTTGTCCCCAAGCAAACTAAAACTCAAAAATCAAAAAGACTCAAGACATGGCAAGCTTAAAGGTTCAATCAAATTCCACACAAATTTCAAGCACTTCATCAACAAATTTTTTTCTTAATGATTCCCCCTTTTAAACAAAGCAATCCCCACATGCATTCACTCTAAACAATTGAGAACTTCATCATTCAAACAATCATTAATCTAAGCAAGGGATCCAAGTTACACACAAAAGGGAGATCACCAAATTCAAACAACCGCCTTCCTGACAAGGGCATTTAGTGTTTGACTCAATCGCTCAGTTTTTGTCAGGCTAACAACATTTCACTCAATTTCACTTTTAAGAGCACTTCCCATGAATTTGATTTTCATCTCAAAATGGTTCCCACAGAAAACATGCATGCAACATCAAAAGGTTTTTAAAGGTTGTAATGGGGCCTGGCTATAGGTAGGATATACAAAGGTACTAGGCTTAGGTCCCTAGGAACTAAAAGAGCATGAAACATTTTTATACAGCGAATTTCCACTCAAGTTCCTTTTTTCATTTTTCTTTATGCTTTTGGGTGACTTCAGCCTTTTCCTTCAAATAGCCTTTTTTGACATTTTTGTTCTTTTATTTCCCTTTTTTTTTCTTTCTTTTTTTTTTCTTGCCCTTGGCTCCAACCTTTATTATTTAATTTTTTTTTCTCAATCCCAAACAACACATCACACCTTGTAGCCACCCCAAACTTAGTTTCTTGCAACCATTCTCTTGCTAAGCTTCCATGCTCTCCTAATCCTAAGATCGGGTTAACATGGTTTTTCAGATTTTTGGCTTGTAACATAGGGTCAACAAGAAACAATAGGCTAATCAGGCTCAAAGGGGCTAACAAAGGAACATGCATTAGGAATTGGTTCTTTTCAGGCCAAGTGGTTATTTACAAAGAAAATCTGCCTAAATCATCTGATGCAAACACATAGACATGCAAACCATGAAGAGATTCAAGCAAATTCAGGAAAGTGCAACTTGAAAGTGATTCTCACAATTAAAAACATGTTGGAGGCTCAAATCCTCACCTGGACATTTTTCGCAAATTGTTTGACCTAGATTCTATCCCTAGTGTGTGCTTCCCTTCACCCCAAACTTATCATAAATCATGCCATCACAACAAAATATCTCAAAGTTCAGTTTTCAAAATTTTTTCATGGGGATTACTTTTCAAAAACAAAAATTTTTTCAACCTAGGGGGAATCATCACATAAATCATACAATAAATCTGTGCCAAATCAATCAAAATCAATCAAGCTCACCGACCAAAGACTCACACAACTTATTCAAGAGCTAAAAGAAAAACAAGACTCATCACATAAATCATGCAATAAATCTGTGCCAAATCAATCAAAATCAATCAAGCTCACCAACCAAAGACTCACACAACTTATTCAAGAGCTAAAAGAAAAACAAGACAAAACACAAAACAAAACGACAATTGGTTCCCTCCCCCACACTTAAAACATACATTGTCCCCAATGAAACAACATAACTATAAAATCAGAGTGAGGGAAAGGAAAGGGTGTTCCCTGATCAAGTGGCTGTGTAGGTAGGAGCTTCCAAGGAGAGCTCCTCAACATTAGCATCCTCAGGCACCGAGCTCTCATGGAATAGCTTTAGCCTCTGCCCGTTAACCTTGAATGCCTTGTTGCTACCTGCACTTTTAATCTCTACTGCACCATAAGGAAAAACATTAGTAACAACAAATGGGCCAATCCACTTGGACCTAAGTTTCCCAACCATCACTTTCAAAGTGGAGTTAAACAAGAAGACTCTTTGGCCCACAGAAAATTCTTTCCTAGCAATCATCCTATCATGAAAATGTTTGGTTTTTTCTTTATAAATCCGGGAGCTTTCATAGGCTTCTAGCCTAAGCTCCTCAAGCTGTTGTAATTGGAGTTTCCTTGCAATACCAGCTTTTTTCATTTCCAAATTACAGCACTTGACTGCCCAATACGCACGGTGCTCAACTTCCACAAGGAGATGACATGCCTTACCAAATACAAGCCTAAAGGGGGACATTCCTATTGGTGTCTTGAAAGCGGTCCTCTGAGCCCACAGTGCGTCTTCTAGACGGCGGCTCTAGTCTTTCCTATTCGGCTGCACCATTTTCTCTAAGATATGCTTGATCTCCCTGTTTGATATCTCAGCCTGGCCATTGGTGCCGGGATGGTAAGCAGTGGAGACTATATGCACAACTCCATACTTCCGGAGTAGAGCTTCCATGGTGCGGTTGCAGAAGTGAGTGCCCTGGTCACTGATGATAGCCCGAGGTATGCCGAACCTGCAAAAAATTTTGGACCTAACAAATTTTGAAACAACTTTAGAATCGTTAGTCCTAGTGGGGATAGCTTCCACCCACTTTGAAACATAGTCAACAGCCAAAAGAATGTATAGAAAACCAAAAGATGCAGGGAAAGGACCCATAAAATCAATTCCCCACACATCAAAAACCTCACAGAAAAGCATGAGCTGCTGAGGCATTTCACTCTTACGAGTGATAGCCGTGCCTGTTGTTTGACACTCCTTACAAGTCCGGTAGACCTCATAGGCATCTCTAAAAATGGTGGGCCAGTAGAACCCAGAATCTAGGACTTTCCTTGCAGTCCTCTGTGGCCCAAAGTGTCCCCTTACTTGAGAGGCATGAGAAAAGTTCAAAATGGACTCGATCTCATAGTCGGGGACACACCTCCAATTACACGATCACTGCAAAACTTCCAAAGGTACGGATCATCCCAAACATAGTACTTGGAATCACTCTTGAGTTTGTGGATCTTGGATCTACTTGCACCTGCAGGAAAAACACCAGCAACAAGATAAAACTATGTCAGCAAACCAAGGAGTTACCCCATGCAGATGTAGAAGCTGCTCATCAGGAAAATCATCCTGGATGGGAGAAGGATCCTCATCCTTGCTATTCCGCTCAAGTGATCGGCTACTAAATTTTCAGCTCCACTCTTGTCTTTTATCTCCACATTAAACTCTTGGAGCAACAAAGCATCCACCGAATCAATCTCGGCTTCGCTTCACGGTTTCTTCAACAGGTACTTCTTGAGTTGCATGGTCGGTAAAAACAATAACCTTGGAACCTAGCAAATATGACCTAAATTTGTCAAGGAAAAAACAACAGACTAGAAGTTCCTTTTCGGTGGTGGTGTAATTAGATTGTGAAGCATCTAAAGTCCTAGAAGCATAATGAATGACATGGGCAGCCTTGCCCACCCTTTGTGCCAGGACCGCTCCCACAAAGATAGTTAGAAGCATCACACATGAGCTCAAAGGGAGGGTCCGGTCGGGGGCTGGATGATGGGGGTAGAGGTCAATGCCCTTTTTCAGGTAGTCAAATGCCTTCTTGCAGTTGTCATCAAAGTGGAACATGGCATCATTCTTCAGCAAGTTTGACAAAGGAAGAGCTATCTTGCTGAAGTCCTTAATGAAGCGCCTGTAGAAACCTGCATGACCAAGAAAAGAACGAATCTCGCGAACGCAATATGGATAAGGCAATGTAGAAATCACATCAATTTTAGCAGGATCTACTGAAATGCCCTCTTTAGAAATAACATGCCCCAAAACAATCCCCTGTTCAACCATAAAGTGACACTTTTCATAGTTCAAAACTAGGTCAGTTTCAATGCATCTTTCTAAAACCAAATTCAGACTATGCAAGCATGCATCAAATGAGGAGCCATATACAGTGAAATCATCCATGAACACTTCCATGCAATTTTCAATAAATTTAATAAAAATGCTAATCATGCATCTCTCGGAAAGTGCCAGGAGCATTACAAAGGCCAAATGGCATCCTCCTATAGGAAAAGCGTGCGAAGGGGCATGTGAAAGTGGTATTTTCCCCGATCCTCGGTGCAATGTGGATGCGGAAGTAACCGAAAAAGCCATCAAGAAAACAAGTAATGGTATTTACCAGCCAGCCGCTCGAGCATCGATCGATGAACGACAAAGGAAAGTGATCCTTTCGGTGGCCTGGTTCAACCTCCTATAATCAATACTGAGACTGCTTGACTATTCGGACTCTAGTGGGAACAAGCTCATTATTATCATTTCTTACCTTGTGAGGTCGGACTTCTTGGGTACAACTTGCATTTGGACTTACCCAAGTACTACTATCGGAGATGGGGTATATGATACCCGCATGCAGAAGTTTAGTCACCTCCTTCTTTACAACATCTAGAATCAATGGATTGAGCCGCCTTTGGGGCTGCCTAACTAGTTTAGCCCCATCCTCCAACAGAATTCTATGCATACATCTGGAGGGGCCAATTCCTGGGATGTCAGCCAAGGTCCACCCAATCGCCTTCTTGTGCTTCTTTAGAACCTCTAAAAGCTTAGCTTCCTGATCAGAGTCAAGGTTGGAGGAAATAATGACTGGAAGTTTTTCATTCCTCTCCAAGTAAGCATACTTCAGATTCCCAGGAAGTGGCTTGATGATATGATCCTAACAAGGAACATATATATTTTCGGATCTATCCTTGAGTGACCAAACAAAATTATAGAAGAAGATGAAATACAAAATTGGATAAGATGAGAAATGGGAGGTAGGCGCCACAAATCCAAGGGGATTTGATAAGCCAATGTGAGGTTCGCCACAAGAATCTTGGATTCTTGATAAGAACAAGGGTTGGCTCAATGAAGAACCCAAGAGAGAAAACACTCTCACAATTGGAATCAATCCAAAATGAACTCAAAGTTGTCATTTCATGTGGTATTGCAATGATACATATACAAGGATGGCTGCCCTTTGTTGGGTTGCCTTGTCTCTCAATATTCCATAACCTACACCTAATAACTCACATAACTCACCAACTAAATGACACTAAAAACATTCACTAACTCCCACTACCATGCATTTACCACATTAATTGATAAATGCATTTACATTAACATTTATGCATAAACATGATAATAAATTCCCACTAGCCATTATTATGACTAAGAGCACTACTAGGAAGCATTTTGTGAGGCTACGAGAATACAAAAGGTCATCTTAAAATTCAGCCCAAAAATAATACGAAAATTATAAATAAAAATTATAAAAATATAATAATCTGAATATGCTTCTTTCCACATGCTCAAGCCATCCATGTTCCTATCATTCCCCTCTTCTTGAAAGTGATTTGTCCTCAAATCCAAACCTGCATTAAAAGTCAGTGGATTATCTAATAAAATTTTGCTTTTGTACTTTCCACCGTTTGCTTGATAATGAGCTCTTCCATCCCTTTTTCTCTCATAATTCTTTTTTTCACGAGATATCTCTCATTTTTCTCTTTTTCTTCTTCTTCTCTCTCATGGGTTTCTTTTTTCTTTAATTCTTCTTTTTCCTCCTGGCGTTCTTTTTTCTCTTCTTCTTTTTCCTCATCCACCGAACCCTCTTCTTTTATTTTCTTCTCACTCATTCTTCTTCTCTCACTCTCTCCTTTCAAGTACATTTGATCTTCATACACTTGTTTTGGTGACAATGGTCCAAGAGTAATTTTGCGATTATTAAATACAAATGAGTACTTGTTGTTGTCGGCATCATATCTCGCTTGTCGTTCAATCCTCCATGGACGCCCAAGTAACAAGTGCTTCGTTTCCATGGGCACCACATCACATAAAACGTCATCTTCATATCTCCCAATCCGGAATGGCACTCGTACTTGTTTGTTCACCATCACGTCATCAAAATCACTAAACTCCGGGATGCTCCAAATGACATACGGTTGTGGATGCTCTAGAAGAGGAAGTCCCAACTTTTGCACCATGGTGGTACTAGCTAGGTTGATGTAACCCTTTCTATCAATGACCAAGCTACATATCTTGTCCTTCACATAGCATCTAGAATAGAAAAGATCCTCCATTTTCTTGGCATCATTATTCTTCATTAGTTACTCCATGAAGAACCCACAAAGAAAAATTCAAACTTCCTAAAAAAATTGAAAAAACAAAATCATAAGTCACTCTAGGAAGGATGGCTCTAGATACCAAATGATATGATCCTAACAAGGAACATATATATTTTCGGATCTATCCTTGAGTGACCAAACAAAATTATAGAAGAAGATGAAATACAAAATTGGATAAGATGAGAAATGGGAGGTAGGCGCCACAAATCCAAGGGGATTTGATAAGCCAATGTGAGGTTCGCCACAAGAATCTTGGATTCTTGATAAGAACAAGGGTTGGCTCAATGAAGAACCCAAGAGAGAAAACACTCTCACAATTGGAATCAATCCAAAATGAACTCAAAGTTGTCATTTCATGTGGTATTGCAATGATACATATACAAGGATGGCTGCCCTATGTTGGGTTGCCTTGTCTCTCAATATTCCATAACCTACACCTAATAACTCACATAACTCACCAACTAAATGACACTAAAAACATTCACTAACTCCCACTACCATGCATTTACCACATTAATTGATAAATGCATTTACATTAACATTTATGCATAAACATGATAATAAATTCCCACTAGCCATTATTATGACTAAGAGCACTACTAGGAAGCATTTTGTGAGGCTACGAGAATACAAAAGGTCATCTTAAAATTCAGCCCAAAAATAATACGAAAATTATAAATAAAAATTATAAAAATATAATAATCTGAATATGCTTCTTTCCACATGCTCAAGCCATCCATGTTCCTATCATATACCACTTGATGACAACCAAATGATGAGGTTGCCTTTGATGATCTTTTTTGGTTGAATTTTTAACACAAATTCGTGTAACACTTTGTAACCAAGATTAAAGTGAAGAAATAAATAAAATGGATGAGTAAGAAGATGATGATGGTGCCACAAAACAAGAGTTTTGATAAGCCAAGTGAGGTTCGCCACAAGAATCTTGGATTCTTGATAAGAACAATAGTTGGCTCAACCAAGAACCAAAGAGAGACAATTCTCTCACAAATGGATTTCAATCCAAATTCAACATCCAAGTTACCATTTCATGTGTTTAGGCATGTTACATATAGGGGTGTGGCTGCCAACATTTGGCTTCACCCTTTGTCTTCCCAATGATTCCATAACCCCCACATAACTAGCCTATTCATGACTTACTAAATTCACACTTAACCACTTAATAGTGACTTATTACCCTCTCTCTATCATTATGTAGCAGCCACACTTATTTCTCAAATTAAAAGTGTAACTCCCACATAATTAACAAAACATAAAAAGTCTAAAAACTTAAAGGAGTTACTATTGGTATGCAAACCAACAAGATTCCTCCCACTATGCACCCAAATTCGAAATTCTTCATAAAACCCAAGTTTATTGCACTTTATTTAATAGAAATAAACTAGAAAATGATAATATGTGAAGTGGACGTCCAAGCCCATCACGGGTCTTCAAGTTGGATGAGATAAGTAACCATTTTGTCCTCCACTCCATCAAGACTTGAACTTGGGCTTGTTTCCGTCAAGTTTGACAAAATTTGGTTTAGAACTTCTTGGGCTTTCTTGGCATTTGCTCTTGTCTTAGACCCACCAAGTCCTTTTAGTGCTCCTTGGTCCATGCTCCTTATTGGGCTCATATCATTCTTTATGACAAGTTGACTTGCCCCCCCTTGGCTCATATCATCCCCTCCTTCTTTGAGTGAATTCGACCTCGAATTGAAACAATCTTCATCACCAAAATTAGATATTGGTGGTCCATCTAAAGTATTCCTCGCAATCACATTATGTGCTTCAGACTTAAGTTCAAAATATATTTCAATAGGAGGTAAAGCAAGAGTGGGTGATTGGTTGAGCATTTTGGAATCCATGCAAGTCTCCAAACCATGGGGTACTTCCTTTTGGATGAGATTTCCAAATTTTTGCAAAAGAGTTACAACATCACTAGGCAAAAAGAGATCATTAGAAGTGTTAGCAACCAAATGAAAATTCTTGCAATAAAATATGCATTGGGGATGCCTTGAAATAAAAACCCTCTTCTCTTCACTTTTTGTTGCCAAATAACTCTCTTTTTTCTCAATTATTTCCGCACTATTTTTCTCACTATTTTTCACACTATTTTTCTCTTTATCATCACTCTTGTTATCACTTTCTCTTTCCTTTTCCTTTTGATCATCACTTTTCCTTTCACTCTCTTTTGCTTTTGCCTCATTCTCTTGTTTTGCTTTCTCTCTCTCTTTCTTCTCATTCTCTTTCTTGTTGGAGTCTTCCACCAACTTCTTCACATGGTCTTCAAAACTTTCTATTTGTCTTTTCATTCTTTCCTCTTTTCTCAACCTCTTTTTTTCGTTCTCTCTCATCTTCTTGTCACGCCTCTCATGCATTTGCCGGATCCATTCTTCAACCTCTTTCCTATGTTCTTGCACATAGTCGAAATTTTCAAATCGCAACATAGCAAAGAATACAAGTTAGAAAATAACAAAATATATATGTAAGAGCCTATCCACTCACCAAGTGTGCACAATGTATATTTCACTCAATTGGCTTTTTCCACACAAGATGTAATTTTCACTCTTGCCTTTTTCCACTCAATTGTTCTCTTTTAGGCCTTAGAGGAGCCAAGCAACAATCCACACAAAAATCCAAGAAATTCAAGTAACAAAAATCAAAAAAACTTATCAAAAAATAAAGGAAACAAAAAAAAGGCTAGAAAAGCTTTGGAAATAAGAACAAAGGAAGAAGGGAAATATTTTTATTTTCTTTTTTTTTTTCAAGAACACAAATTGCTCAAATAGACTTTTCTCTTCCTTTTTTTTTTTCCTTCAAGATTTCATGCACAATTTTTTTTTATATTATAATTTGTGCAATTTTTTTTTTCAAACTTTGAAGAAGAGAATCACACTTGAAAACTTGTTTTTGAGCAAGAACAACAACACGAAATTTTCCCTTCACAAATAGAATCAAAGTGTAATTTTTTTTTTTTGATAGTTTGTTGGTTTAAAAGAAGAAAAGAAGATAGGTAGAAGATGAAGAACAAAACTCATAAATTCAACCAAAGCCTAAGCTCTGATACCAAATGATATGATCCTAACAAGGATCATGTATATTTTCGGATCTATCCTTGAGTGACCAAACAAAATTATAGAAGAAGATGAAATACAAAATTGGATAAGATGAGAAATGGGAGGTAGGCGCCACAAATCCAAGGGGATTTGATAAGCCAATGTGAGGTTCGCCACAAGAATCTTGGATTCTTGATAAGAACAAGGGTTGGCTCAATGAAGAACCCAAGAGAGAAAACACTCTCACAATAGGAATCAATCCAAAATGAACTCAAAGTTGTCATTTCATGTGGTATTGCAATGATACATATACAAGGATGGCTGCCCACTGTTGGGTTGCCTTGTCTCTCAATATTCCATAACCTACACCTAATAACTCACATAACTCACCAACTAAATGACACTAAAAAAACATTCACTAACTCCCACTACCATGCATTTACCACATTAATTGATAAATGCATTTACATTAACATTTATGCATAAACATGATAATAAATTCCCACTAGCCATTATTATGACTAAGAGCACTACTAGGAAGCATTTTGTGAGGCTACGAGAATACAAAAGGTCATCTTAAAATTCAGCCCAAAAATAATACGAAAATTATAAATAAAAATTATAAAAATATAATAATCTGAATATGCTTCTTTCCACATGCTCAAGCCATCCATGTTCCTATCACTTGAGCTCTAAGAAGGGTGGCTGCTCAATGGATGGTATATTTGAAGCAGCCATGAGGTCAAAAACCTCAGTTGAACAGATAGCTTCACTCACACTATCACCCTGCAAAGTAGAATCAATAAACTCAGCACAAACAACACAAGGGTTAGTGTTAGTACAGTCAGTACATGAATAAATATCATCAAAGCCAGAAACAAATGGAAAATCAGAAACCAAGTCCTCATGGGTGTCATCAATAATTTCAGAGAGCAGCTCTATTTGAAAGACAGAGTGCTCTTCCAGGGGGTGCTTCATAGCATCGAAGATGTTAAACTTTGCAACAATATCACCAAACTCCATGGACATGGTTCCATCGTCAACATCAATCTTTGTCTTTGCTGTCTTCATGAACGCTCTGCCCAGGATGATTGGTGATCTACTTGAATTTGTTTCCCCTGCCATGTCCAGGATGTAAAAGTCAGCAGGGAAAATCAACTCATCAACTTGTACCAAAGACATCTTCTACCATTCCCAAGGGGCGAGCATTGGTCTGTTGGCCAACCTGGATAGTGAGACCTCTGTATCTTTCGCAAGGGACCAAGATCAAGGTTATTGAAAACAGAGGTGGGCATGACATTTATGGAGGCTCCCAAATCCAACATGCAATTTTCGAATTTGCTGTCCCCAATAGTGCATGGAATAGCAAAAGTGCCCAGATCCTTGCACTTCTGTGGTAGTGCCTGAGTAGGGGCTGAAACAGTAACCCTTTCAAGTACAGGCTTAGACTGAATGAGGGCTGGAACATTTTGCCCTAGATTAACTCTCTCATTACCCTTCAACCTCCTCTTGTGGGTGCATAGATCCTTCAGAAATTTAGCATACTTAGGAACCTGCTTGATCACATCCATAAGGGGAATATTTACCGCCACCTTTCTGAACACATCTAGAATCTCCCTCTCCTTATCTTCCCCACCAATCTTCTTATTTTTATGCACTCTTTGTGGGAAGGGGATTGGTGGCACATATACTCTCTCAGCTTCAACATCAACTGAAGGTTTAGGAGTTACCTCAACGTTCTTCATTTTTTTGTGGGCTGCCTCTACAACTTTTCCAGATCTCAAAGAAATGGCACTCACATTAGGATTGGAGACATTGGGATTCATCACTGTTTGTGCAGGTAGTTGGTTTGATCATTGAGCTTGCTGTATGTTATTCATGGAAGTGGCAAGCTGTCCAATCTGTGTCTGCAAGACTTGAATGCTAGCAGCATTCATTTGAAATCGACCAATCATCCAACTTGTGTTTGCAAATTATTAATGCTAGCATCGTTCTACTGATGATGCGTACTGTGAGGCTTGGAACTGTCCAACTTGTTGCTGAAAAAGTGTAGTCATTTGTGCAGTCATTTGTGAAGTCATTTGCTTGAACATGCCCTCTAGTGAAGGTTCGTAAGGTGCAGAAGTGGTCACTTGAGGAGGATTCTGTGGTGGTGCAATTGGTTGTTGTTGGGATGAGTTTCCATACCGAAGGTTGGGATGATTCCTCCAATTTGGGTGGTACTTATTTGTGGAGAGGTCAGGAACGTTGTACCGGTTCTGATTATTGCCTTGATTGTAAGGATGGACTGCATAAGCTTGAGACAAATCAGTAACTGACCCTTCTTTCAGAATGGGACATGCATCATACAGGTGCTCAGGAGAACTGCACATGCCACACAACCTTGTCGGCTGAACCTTATCCATTGCCAATTGCTTCACCAAAGAAGTGAGCTCATCAATTCTATTCTCAAGGGCCTGGTTGGAAGAAGAGCTATGGACCTCATTCACACCCCTTGTCTCAACAGAATTTCTCCTGGTTGTAAACTGCTGGGAGTTCAGTGACATATTTTCAATTAATTGCTTGGTAGCAGCTGGAGTCTTATCAACAAGTGCTCCCCCACTAGCAGCATCCAAAATATTTCTATCCATCGGCAGTAACCCCTCATAAAAATACTGAATAAGGAGCTGCTCAGAAATCTGATGCTGAGGGCAACTGGATACCAACTGCTTGAATCTCTCCCAATACTCAGCCAATGACTCATTGCCTTGTCTGATGCCACATATTTCCTTCCTGATTGATGCAGCTCTGGAGGCAGGAAAGTATCTCTCTAAGAAAAGCTTCTTCAAATCGTTCCAGGTGGTAACAAAGCTTGGCTCAAGATAGTACAGCCAATCCTTTGCAGCGCCCTGTAGTGAAAACGGGAAGGCTCTCAGCTTGATGTGATCCTCAGTTATTCCCTCTGGTCTCAAGGGTGTGGAGCAGACAACCTGGAATTCCTTCAGATGCTTGTGTGGATCCTCACCTGCAAGACCACTAAACCTTGGCAACAAATGTATTAGACCAGATTTTAATTCAAAGGGAGTAACATCACCAGCATATTCAATACACAGGCCATTATAATTAACATCAGGGGCAGCAAGCTGTCTTAATGTCCTTTGGTCACCCATGTTATCAAAAATAGTTTCAGAATTAGAATCACCACTAGTGCTAGCCCGAATTGCTCTACGGCGTGTGTGAAGTGTTCTTTCAATTTCAGGATCAAAATCACACAAGTCAGGGCAAGTAGACATAGTAGCCAGACTAATTCAAAACAAAAACGAAAAAGAAACAAAAAATGCGAAAATAACAAACAAGAGTCCCCGGCAACAGCACCAATTTTTGACGCGCTGTCGCAAACGGGTCAAAAAGCGAGCGATTTTATAAAACTGTAGTAGAGCGCGACAACTCGGATATCGTCTCACAAGGACTCTTGAATTGTTATTTAACACAAAAATCAGTTTTTTGGGGGGGTTTGGTTTGAAATTCAATTGCAATACAGAGTAAAACAGAGCAATAAAAACGGAGCAGTTTAAAGGATTATCAAATAAGCTAAAGACGATTAATCTACTATTCTCGATGTCCCAACTATCATCGGTTCATGTAAATTCCAAGCCCTAAGCAGATTCTAATCCCCTTTCGGTTGTAGCAACAATTAACAAGCGAAATCGCTACAACGAGATATATGTTCCTAATTCCCGAATTAAGCAAACGGGGTGAAGTACTCATGAACTAAGCGAACATGAATGAACACACGCGAATTAAGCAAACGCGATTCGATATAGGAACATAACATCACCGAAATAAATCAACACAAACACTATACACTCCTGAATTAAGCAAACATAAATATATAGCATAGTATTGAAAAGGGAAAAGCAAATAAAACAGGAATTACTGGGAACCTCAAGTGTGGTGGAAATCGATTCTGATGAGACTAATCCAAGAAAATTAGTTCTCCATGGAAAACGTATCACAACCAGAAATTCTATAAAAAAAAAGTGGATAATGATAAAGTTCTTCAAATCTGCCCGAACAGCAATTTATAAAATTCGAGAACTGCGCCCTCTCGCGAGGCAAACGCCCACTCGTGAGGAGAATCTTATGGAGAATCTGCAACGTTTGGTCTTCTCGCAAGGCGAAGAATGGCTCGCGAGGCGAGGAATGGAAGAGTCTTCTTATTACGCCCGTTATGAGTATCAGGGCCTAGGCGTGATGCTTTCGACTTCCCGAGGCTCGCGAGGCGAAGAGATGGATTCGCGAGGCGACACAGGAAATCTTGCATTTTTTCGGAAAGTCAGCCTTCCCCTGTTTCTTTATTCCCTTGACTTCTAACTTAACCTGAAAACAATGAAATAGCCATAAGTGCTTTATTTGACTCAAAACTGGCTAAATTAACCTAAAACTACTTTAGAGACTCAAAATGATGCTTAAAGACAATCAAGTATAATTTGGGTGAAAATGAGATATAATTAGCACAAAACCCTGGTCATACTAGCCATAAAACTAGATGAGCCAGAGGCTTATCAGTTATTACCATATTTGTTTTCACGTGCTCCGAATGACCTGAATTTTGGCAGGGTGGTAGGAAAAAATCCAAGGAACGAGGGCCATTGGTCCGTTGGACCCATGGGCACCACCCGATTCTGGCCAAACGGAGCCGTCTCGAACACTTATAATATTTTTGAAGTATTTTCTCCGCATCATAATTACCAGGACAGGTGCGGCTTTCTAACAGTCGTGGTGCCATATTTTTTAAAATTCTTTTTACACTGTTTCCAACTTTTCCAGTATCTTCCGGTGGGTCTTTATGCTGGGGTTTGGCGTTTCCGCGGTCCGGAGGGCCCCGCAACGCCGACCGGCGGGGACACTCGTTTGACGCCGTTTACGGTCTCCCGCCTTCGGTGTTTTGCTGACCCCGGCTTTCCGGAGCCATGCTCTGGGTCGGCCGATAAAGTTGTTGGGAAAAAGAGGTGCAACACGAGGACGTCCCAGGAGGTCACCCATCCTAGTACAACTCTCGCCCAAGCACGCTTAAATGCGGAGTTCTGATGGGATCCGGTGCATTAGTCTTTGGTATGATCGCTCTGTTAGTCTCTGCGGTGATCAAATTCTTTATACGCTTACTTACCGCGACGTGCCGAGCTTCCGTTACCCCTCGGGTTCCGGTCAGGCTCCGCTTCCGGATGGGGCTTCCGAGACATCAGGGACATGCCGGTAATTACCAGATTTGTTTTCACGTGCTCCGAATGACCTGAATTTTGGCAGGGTGGTAGGAAAAAATCCAAGGAACGAGGCCCATTGGTCCGTTGGACCCATGGGCACCACCCGATTCTGGCCAAACGGCACCGTCTCGACCACTTTTCCTATTTTCGAAGTATTTTCTCCGCATCATAATTACCTGGACGGGTGCGGCTTTCTGACAGTCGTGGTCCCATATTTTTTAAAATTCATTTGACATTGTTTCCAACTTTTCCGGCATCTTCCGGTGGGTCTTTATGCTGGGGTTTGGCGTTTCCGCGGTCCGGAGGGCCCCGCACCGCCGATCGGCGGGGGCACTCGTTTGAGGCCGTTTACGGTCTCCCGCCTTCGGTGTTTTGGCGACCCCGGCTTTCCGGAGCCATGCTCTGGGTCGGCCGATAAAGTTGTTGGGAAAAAGAGGTGCAACACGAGGACTTCCCAGGAGGTCACCCATCCTAGTACTACTCTTGCCCAAGCACGCTTAAATGCGGAGTTCTGATGGGATCCGGTGCATTAGTGCTGGTATGATCGCACCTGTTAGTCTACGCGCGATCAAATCCTTTATACGCTTACTTACCGCGACGTGCCGAGCTTCCGTTACCCCTCGGGTTCCGGTCAGGCTCCGCTTCCGGATGGGGCTTCCGAGACATCAGGGACATGCCGGTAATTACCATATTTGTTTTCACGTGCTCCGAATGACCTGAATTTTGGCAGGGTGGTAGGAAAAAATCAAAGGAACGAGGCCCATTGGTCCGTTGGACCCAGGGGCACCACCCGATTCTGGCCAAACGGCGCCGTCTCGGCCACTTTTCCTATTTTCGAAGTATTTTCTCCGCATCATAATTACCAGGACGGGTGCGGCTTTCTGACAGTCGTGGTCCCATATTTTTTAAAATTCATTTGACACTGTTTCCAACTTTTCCGGCATCTTCCGGTGGGTCTTTATGCTGGGGTTTGACGTTTCCGCGGTCCGGAGGGCCCCGCACCGCCGACCGGCGGGTCACTCGTTTGAGGCCGTTTACGGTCTCCCGCCTTCGGTGTTTTGGCGACCCCGGCTTTCCGGAGCCATGCTCTGGGTCGGCCGATAAAGTTGTTGGGAAAAAGAGGTGCAACACGAGGACTTCCCAGGAGGTCACCCATCCTAGTACTACTCTCGCCCAAGCACGCTTAACTGCGGAGTTATGATGGGATCCGGTGCATTAGTGCTGGTATGATCGCACCTGTTAGTCTACGCGCGATCAAATCCTTTATACGCTTACTTACCGCGACGTGCCGAGCTTTAGTTACCCCTCGGGTTCCTGTCAGGCTCCGCTTCGGGATGGGGCGTCCGAGACATAAGGGACATGCCGGTAATTACCATTTTTGTTTTCACATGCTCCGAATGACCTGAATTTTGGCAGGGTGGCAGGAAAAAATCCAAGGAACGAGGCCCATTGGTCCGTTGGACCAATGGGCACCACCCGATTCTGGCCAAACGGCGCCGTCTCGGCCACTTTTCCTATTTTCGAAGTATTTTCTCCGCATCATAATTACCAGGGCGGGTGCGGCTTTCTGACAGTCGTGGTCCCATATATTTTAAAATTCATTTGACACTGTTTCCAACTTTTCCGGCATCTTCCGGTGGGTCTTTATGCTGGGGTTTGGCGATTCCGCGGTCCGGAGGGCCCCGCACCGCCGACCGGCGGGGTACTCGTTTGAGGCCGTTTACGGTCTCCCACCTTCGGTGTTTTGGCGACCCCGGCTTTCCGGAGCCATGCTCTGGGTCGGTCGATAAAATTGTTGGGAAAAAGAGGTGCAACACGAGGACTTCCCAGGAGGTCACCCATCCTAGTACTACTCTCGCCCAAGCACGCTTAACTGCGGAGTTCTGATGGGATCCGGTGCATTAGTGCTGGTATGATCGCACCTGTTAGTCTACGCGCGATCAAATCCTTTATACGCTTACTTACCGCGACGTGTCGAGCTTCCGTTACCCCTCGGGTTCCGGTCAGGCTCCGCTTCCGGATGGGGCTTCCGAGACATCAGGGACATGCCGGTAATTACCAGATTTATTTTCACGTGCTCCGAATGACCTGAATTTTGGCAGGGTGGTAGGAAAAAATCCAAGGAACGAGGGCCATTGGTCCGTTGGACCCATGGGCACCACCCGATTCTGGCCAAACGGCGCCGTCTCGGCCACTTTTCCTATTTTCGAAGTATTTTCTCCGCATCATAATTACCAGGACGGGTACGGCTTTCTGACAGTCGTGGTCCCATATTTTTTAAAATTCATTTGAAACTGTTTCCCACTTTTCCGACATCATCCGGTGGGTCTTTACGTTGGGGTTTGGCGTTTTCGTGGTCCGGAGGGCCCCGCAACCCCGATCGGCGGGGGCACTCGTTTGAGGCGTTTACGGTCTCCCGCCTCCGGCGATTGGGCGACCCCGACTTTCCGAAGTCATGCTCTGGGTCGGTCGATAAAGTTGTTGGGGGGAAAAAGAGGTGCAACACGAGGACTTCCCAGGAGGTCACCCATCCTCGTACTACTCTCGCCCAAGCACGCTTCACTGCGGAGTTCTGATGGGATCCGGTGCAATAGTGCTGGTATGATCGCACCTGCAAGTCTACGCGCGATCAAATCCTTTATACGCTTACTTACCTCGACGTGCCGAGCTTCCGTTACCTCTCGGGTTCCGGTCAGGCTACGCTTCCGGATGGGGCTTCCGAGACATCTGGGACATGCCGGTAATTACCAGATTTGTTTTCACGTGCTCCGAATGACCCGAATTTTGGCAGGGTGGTAGGAAAAAATCCAAGGAACGAGGCCCATTGGTCCGTTGGACCCATGGGCACCACCCGATTCTGGCCAAACGGCGCCGTCTCGGCCACTTTTCCTATTTTTGAAGTATTTTCTCCGCATCATAATTACCAGGACGGGTGCGGCTTTCTGACAGTCGTGGTCCCATATTTTTTAAAATTCATTTGACACTGTTTCCAACTTTTCCGGCATCTTCCGGTGGGTCTTTATGCTGGGGTTTGGCGTTTCCGCGATCCGGAGGGCCCCGCACCGCCGATCGGCGGGGGCACTCGTTTGAGGCCGTTTACGGTCTCCCGCCTTCGGTGTTTCGGCGACCCCGGCTTTCCGGAGCCATGCTCTGGTTCGGCCGGTAAAGTTGTTGGGAAAAAAAGGTGCAACACGAGGACTTCCCAGGAGGTCACCCATCCTAGTACTACTCTCGCCCAAGCACGCTTCACTGCGGAGTTCTGATGGGATCCGGTGCATTAGTGTTGGTATGATCGCACCTGTTAGTCTACGCGCGATCAAATCCTTTATACGCTTACTTACCGCGACGTGCCGAGCTTCCGTTATCCCTCGGGTTCCGGTCAGGATCCGCTTCAGGATGGGGCTTCCGAGACATCAGGGACATGCCGGTAATTACCAGATTTGTTTTCACGTGCTCCGAATGACCTGAATTTTGGCAGGGTGGTAGGAAAAAATCCAAGGAACGAGGCCCATTGGTCCGTTGGACCCATGGGCACCACCCGATTCTGGCCAAACGGCGCCGTCTCGGCCACTTTTCCTATTTTCGAAGTATTTTCTCCGCATCATAATTACCAGACGGGTGCGGTTTTCTGACAGTCGTGGTCCCATATTTTTTAAAATTCATTTGACACTGTTTCCAACTTTTCCGGCATCTTCCGGTGGGTCTTTATGCTGGGGTTTGGCGTTTCCGCGGTCCGGAGGGCCCCGCACCGCCGATCGGCGGGGGCACTCGTTTGAGGCCGTTTACGGTCTCCCGCCTTCGGTGTTTTGGCGACCCCGGCTTTCGGAGCCATGCTCTGGGTCGGCCGATAAAGTTGTTGGGAAAAAGAGGTGCAACACGAGGACTTCCCAGGAGGTCACCCATCCTAGTACTATTCTCGCCCAAGCACGCTTAAATGCGGAGTTCTGATGGGATCCGGTGCATTAGTGCTGGTATGATCGCACCTGTTAGTCTACGCGCGATCAAATCCTTTATACGCTTACTTACCGCGACGTGCCGAGCTTCCGTTACCCCTCGGGTTCCGGTCAGGCTCCGCTTCCGGATGGGGCTTCCGAGACATCAGGGACATGCCGGTAATTACCAGATTTGTTTTCACGTGCTCCGAATGACCTGAATTTTGGCAGGGTGGTAGGAAAAAATCCAAGGAACGAGGCCCATTGGTCCGTTGGACCCATGGGCACCACCCGATTCTGGCCAAACAGCGCCGTCTCGGCCACTTTTCCTATTTTCGAAGTATTTTCTCCGCATCATAATTACCAGGACGGGTGCGGCTTTCTGACAGTCGTGGTCCCATATTTTTTAAAATTCATTTGACACTATTTCCAACTTTTCCGGCATCTTCCGGTGGGTCTTTATGCTGGGGTTTGGCGTTTTCGCGGTCCGAAGGGCCCCGCACCGCCGATCGACGGGGGCACTCGTTTGAGGCCGTTTACGGTCTCCCGCCTTCGGTGTTTTGGCGACCCCGGCTTTCCGGAGCCATGCCCTGGGTCGGCCGATAAAGTTGTTGGGAAAAAGTGGTGCAACACGAGGACTTCCCAGGAGGTCACCCATCCTAGTACTACTCTCGCCCAAGCACGCTTAAATGCGGAGTTCTGATGGGATCCGGTGCATTAGTGCTGGTATGATCACACCTGTTAGTCTACGCGCAATCAAATCCTTTATACGCTAACGTACCGCGACGTGCCGAACTTCCGTTACCCCTCGGGTTCCGGCCAGCCTCCGGTTCCGGATGGGGCTTCCAAGACATCAAGGACATGCCGGTAATTACCAGATTTATTTTCACGTGCTCCGAATGACCTGAATTTTGGAAGGGTGGCAGGAAAAAATCCAAGGAACGAGGCCCATGGGTCCGTTGGACCCATGGGCACCACCCGATTCTGACCAAACGGCGTCGTCTCGTTCACTTTTCCTATTTTCGAAGTATTTTCCCCTCATCATAATTACCAGGACGGGTGCGGCTTTCAGACAGTCGCGATCCCATATTTTATAAAATTCATTTGACACTGTTTCCAACTTTTCCGGTGGGACTTTATGCTGGGGTTTGTCGTTTCCGCGGTCCAGAGGGCCCCGCTCCGCCCATTGGCGGGGGCACTGGTTTGACGCCGTTTACAGTCTCCCTCCGGAATTTCTTCTCCTTTTTCACTCTCCTCCTCACTTGAAGCTTCGCTTTGTGAGACCACTTCACCATTTCTTTCCACCATTGTCCTCTTTGTTGGGCATTGGGATGCAATATGCCCATGGCCTAAGCATTTGAAACACTTCACGTCACGGCTCCTAGAACTTGTTTCCATTGGCTTCTTTCCTTGAGGGGTGCTCACGGCCTCTTTAGAAAATGGTGCACCCTCCTTCTTTGAATCTTCCTTCCAATTTGAGAATGATAATTTGGAAGACGAAGAAGAAGAATATTTGGACTTCCTCCTCTTAATTTGTTGTTCCACCTTAACCGCTTGTTGAACCAAATCTTCAAGCTCCACATAATTTTGTAACTCCACTATGTCTTGAATATCTTGATTCAAGCCATGTAAGAACCTTGCCGTGGTAGCTTCCCTATCTTCTTTAAAATTTGACCTAAGTAAGGCCAACTCCATCTCCTTGAAATATTCATCAACGCTTTTGGTCCCTTGGGTAAGTCTTTGTAACTTGTTGTGAATGTCCCCTTGATAATGATTTGGGACATATCTCTTCCTCATGACAAATTTCATCTCCTCCCAAGTGTCTATGGGCTCTCTTCCATGTCTCCTCCTTTCCCTTTGTAATTGGTCCCACCACACAAGGGCATATTCTTTGAACTCAGGGCGGATACTTTCACCTTCTTGCTTTCATTGTATGAATTACAATCAAAGACTTGTTATATTTTTAGCTCCCACTCCAAGTAAGCCTCCGGATCATTCTTCCCAATAAAGGGAGGAACCTTGATTTTGACCCCTTCAAGTCCTCTATCACGCCTCTCTCCCCTATGTCCTCCTCCTCTATGTCGTCCTACTCTAGGCCTTACTCTTTCACTATCATAGTCACTTGAATCGTCACGGTGTAGGTGAGCAAGTTGTCGATCATAATTGGCTTGCATTTGCTCCAATTTCCTTTGAAGAGCTTGGACTTGATTGGTCATCCTAGTTTGAAGAGTGGCTGACCTTGGAGATAATGGTGGACTATCTTCATGGGCTGCCATCATTTGGACACAATATCAAAAGATAACAAGAAATTATAAAATTCCTCACTACACTCCCTCACTTGTGCACACAAATGTATTTCACTCAATTGGCTTTTTCCACACAAGATGTAATTTTCACTCTTGCCTTTTTCCACTCAATTGTTCTCTTTTAGGTCTTAGAGGAGTCAACCACATTCCACACAAAAATCCAAAAATCAAGTAACAAAAATCACAAAAACTTATCAAAACAAGGAAACAAAAAAAAAATAAAGGCTAGAAGGAAAAGCCATGAGAATAATGAAACAAGAAAGAAGGGAGAGTTTTTTTTTTTTGAACACCAATTGCCCAAATAGAACTTTGTCTCTTCTCTTTTTCTCACTATTTCATGCGCTACTTCACTATATATATATTTTGTTTTGAAAATTGCGCAATTTTTTTTTTGAACTTTAATGAGAAGAGAAATA
>JAUPTC010001583.1:0-23137 GCA_030762895.1 Sophora flavescens
GCAAGTCCATTTGGGCTCCAATAGGACCAAAGAAGTACAAATTGGCACAGTTAGGACCTTTATGACCTAACAAGTCCATTTGGGCTCTATGAGGATCAAACAATTCCATTTGGGCTCCAAAAGGACCAAAGAAGTACAAATTGGCCCAGTTAGGTCCTTTATGACCTAACACGTCCATTTGGGCTCTATTAGGATCAAACAAGTCCATTTGGGCTCCAATAGGACCAAAGAAGTACAAATTGGCCCAGTTAGGTCCTATATGAACTAAAATGTCCAGTTGGGCTCTATTAGGATCAAAAAAGTCCATTTGGGCTCCAATAGGATCAAAAAAGTACAAATTGGCCCAGTTAGGTCCTATATGAACTAAAATGTCCAGTTGGGCTCTATTAGGATCAAAAAAGTCCATTTGGGCTCCAATAGGACCAAAGAAGTACAATTTGACCCAGTTAGGTCCTATATGACCTAAAAAGTGCATTTTGGCTCTATTAGGATTAGACAAGTCCATTTGGGCTCCAATATGACCAAAGAAGTACAAATTCGCCCCGTTAGGTCCTTTATGACCTAACAAGTCCATTTGGGCCCTACTAGGATCAAACAAGTCCATGTGGGCTCCATTAGGACCAAAGAAGTACAAATTGGCCCAGTAAGGTCCTTCATGACCTAACAAGTCCATTTTGGCTCTACTAGGATCAAACAAGTCCATTTGGGATCCAATAGGACCAAAGAAGTACAAATTGGCCAAGTTAGGTCCTATATGACCTAAAATGTCCAGTTGGGCTCTACTGCGATCAAACAAGTCCATTTGGGCTCTATTAGGATCAAACAAGTCCATTTGGGCTCTATTAGGATCAAACAAGTCCATTTGGGCTCTATTAGGACTTGTTTGATCCTATGACCTAACAAGTCCATTTGGGCTCTATTAGGACCAAAGAAGTACAAATTGGCACAATTAGGTCCTATATGACCTAAAAAGTTCATTTGGGCTCTATTAGGATCAGACAAGTCCATTTGGGCTCCATTTGGACCAAAGAAGTACAAATTGGCCCAGTTAGGCCCTTTATGACCTAACAAGTCCATATGGGCTCTATTAGGATCAAACAAGTCCATTGGGGCTCTATTAGGATCAAACAAGTCCATTTGGCCTCCAATAGGACCAAAGAAGTACAAATTGGCCCAGTTAGGTCCTATATGACCAAAAAAGTGCATTTTGTCTCTATTAGGATCAAACAAGTCCATTTGGGCTCCAATAGGACCAAAGAAGTACAAATTGGCCCAGTTAGGTCCTATATGACCTAAAAAGTCAATTTGAGCTCTATTAGGATCAAACAAGTCCATTTGGACTCCATTTGGACCAAAGAAGTACAAATTGGCCAAGTTAGGTCCTATATGACCTAAAAAGTCCATTAGGACCTATTAGGGTCAAACAAGTCCATTTGGGCTCCAATATGACCAAAGAAGTACAAATTGGCACAGTTAGGTCCTGTATGACCTAAAAAGTGCATTTTGGCTTTATTTGCATCGAACAAGTCCATTTGGGCTCCAATAAGACCAAAGAAGTACAAATTGGTCCAGTTAGGTCCTAAATGACGTAAAAAGTGCATTTTGGCTCTATTAGGATCAAACAAGTCCATTTGAGCCACAATAGGACCAAAGAAGTACAAATTGGCCCAGTTAGGTCCTATATGACCTAAAAAGTCCATTTGGGCTCTATTAGGATCAAGCAAGTCCATTTGGGCTCCAATAGGACCAAAGAAGTACTAATTGGCACAGTTAGGTCCTTTATGACCTAACAAGTCCATTTGGGCTCTATTAGGATCAAACAAGTCCATTTGGGCTCCAATAGGACCAAAGAAGTACAAATTGGCACAGTTAGGTCCTTGATGACCTAACAAGTCTATTTGGGCTCTATTTGGATCAAACATGTCCATTTGGGATCCAATAGGACCAAAGAAGTACAAATTGGCCCAGTTAGGTCCTTCATGACCTAACAAGTCCACTTGGGCTCTATTTGGATCAAACTAGTCCATTTGGGCTCCAATAGGACCCAAGAAGTACAAATTGGCCCTGTTAGGTCCTATATGACCTAAAATGTCCAGTTGGGCTCTACTAGGATCAAACAAGTCCATTTGGGCTCTATTAGGATCAAACAAGTCCATTTGGGCTCTATTAGGACTTGTTTGATCCTATGACCTAACAAGTCCATTTGGGCTCTTTTAGGACCAAAGAAGTACAAATTGGCCCAGTTAGGTCCTATATGACCTAAAAAGTCCATTTGGGCTCTATTAGGATCAAACAAGTCCATTTGGGCTCCATTTGGACCAAAGAAGTACAAGTGGGCCCAGTTAGGTCCTATATGACCTAAAAAGTGCATTATTGCTCTATTAGGATCAAACAAGTCCATTTGGGCTCCAATAGGACCAAAGAAGTACAAATTGGCCCAGTTAGGTCATATATGACCTAAAAAGTGCATTTTGGCTCTATTAGAATCAAACAAGTCCCCGCGGCCGACCATCCATTTGGGCTCCAATAGGAGCAAAGAAGTACAAATTGGCCCGGTTAGGTCCTATATGACCTAAAAAGTCCATTTGGGCTCTATTAGGGTCAAACAAGTCCATTTGGGCTCCAATAGGACCAAAGAAGTACTAATTGGCACGGTTAGGTCCTTTATGACCTAAAATGTCCAATTGGGCTCTATTAGGATCAAACAAGTCCATTTGGGCTCCAATAGGACCAAAGAAGTACAAATTGGCCCAGTTTGGTCCTATATGACCTAAAAGTCTATTTGGCTCTTTTAGGATCAAACAAGTCCATTTGGGCTCCAATAGGACCAAAGAAGTACAAATTGCGATTAGGTCATATATGGCCAAAAAAGTGCATTTTGGCTCTATTAGGATCAAACAAGTCCATTTGGGCTCCAATAGGACCAAAGAAGTACAAATTGGCACAGTTAGGTCCTCTATCAACCAACAAGTGCATTTTGGCTATATTAGGATCAAACAAGTCCATTGGGGTCAATAGGACCAAGAAGTCATAAATTGGGGCCCTATGGCCGGAAAAGTGCATTTTGGCTCTATTAGATCAAAAATTTTTGGGCTCCATTGGGAGAAAGAAGTACAAATTGGCCCACTTAGTCCTTTATACCAAAAGTCCATATGGGCTCTATTAGGAATCAAACTAGTCCATTTGGACTCTACTAGGATCAAACAAGTACATTTTGCCTCCATTAGACCAAAAGAAGTACATATTGGCCCACTTTCATCCTATTGACCTAAAAGTACATTTGGGCCTATTAGGTCAAACAAGTCCATTTGGGCTCCATAGAGACAGAAAGTACAAATTGGCCTAAGTTAGGTCCCTATGACCTAACAAGTCCATATAGGCTCATTAGGATCAAACAAGTCCATTGGGACTATATGACCAAAATATCCAGTTGGCTCTATTAGGATCAAACAATCCATTTGGCCCATTAGGACCAAAGAAGTACAAATTGGCCCAGTTAGGTCCTATACGACCTAAAAAGTCTATTTGGGCTTATTAGGATCAAACAAGTCCATTTGGACTCCAATAGGACCAAGAGTACAAATTGGCCGATGGTCTTTATGACCTAAAAGTGCATTTGGCCTTAATTGAGGGCAAACAAGTCCATTTGGGCTCCAATAGGACCAAGAAGTACAAATTGCACATTAGGTCCTATATGACCTAAAAGTCCATTTTAGGATCAAACATCCATTTGGGCTCCAGAGGACAAAGAAGTACAAATTGATTCAGTTAGGTCCTATATGACCTAAAATGTCCCGTTAGGCCTATTAGGATAAAACAAGTCCATTTGGGCTCCACTAAGACCAAAGAAGTACAAATTGCGGTTAGGTCCTATATGACCTAAAAAGTTCATTTTGGCTCTATTAGGAACAAACAAGTCCATTTGAGATCCAATAGGACCAAGAAGTACAAATTGGGGTTGGGTCCTATATGACCTAAAAGTCCATTTGGGCTCTATTAGGTCAAACAAGTCCATTTGGGCCCCATTAGGACCAAAGAAGTACAAATTGGCAAGTTAGGTCCTTTATGACCTAACAAGTCCATCTGGGCTCTATTAGAATCAAACAAGTCCATTTGGGCTCGAAAAGGAGCAAAGAAGTACAATTGACCAATTAGGTCCTATATGACCTAAAAAGTGCATTTGGCCTTAATTGGGCTCAAACAAGTCCATTTGGGCTCCAATAGGACCAAAGAAGTACAAATTGGATTAGGTCATATATGACCTAAAAAGTGCATTTTGGCTCTATTAGGATCGAACAAGTCCATTTGGGATCCAATAGGACCAAAGCAGACAAATTGGCCCAGCTTAGGTCCTATGTGACCTAAAAAGTCGAGATGGGCTCTATTAGGGTCAAACAAGTCCATTTGGGCTCAATTAGGACCAGCAGTACAAATTGGCCAGTTAGGTCCTTTATGATATAACAAGTCCATTTGGGCTCTATTAGGATCAAACATGTCCATTTGGGCTCCAATAGACCAAAAAGTACAAATTGGCCTAGTTAGGTCCTATATGACCTAAAATGTCCAGTTGGGCTCTCTACTAGGATCAAACAAGTCCATTTGGGCTCTATTAGGATCAAACAAGTCCATTTGGGCTCTATTAGACTTGTTTGATCCTATGACCTAACAAGTCCATTTGGGCTCTATTAGGACCAAATAAGTACAAATTGGCCCGATTAGGTCTATATGACCTAAAACGTCCATTTGGGCTCTATTAGAATCAAACAAGTCCATTTGGGCTCCAATAGGACCAGAAGTACAAATTGACCAGTTAGCTCCTATGTGACCTAAAATGTCCGAGGCTGGGCCTATTAGGATCAAACAAGTCCATTTGGGGTCCAATAGACCAAAGAAGTACAAATTGGCCCGTTAGGTCTATGTGACGGAAAAAGTCCATTTTGAGCTCTATTAGGATCAAACAAGTCCATTTGGGCTCAATTGGACCAAAGAAGTACAAATTGGCCCAATTAGGTCCTTTTATGACCTAAAAAGTGCATTGGCCTTAATTGGGCTCAAACAAGTGCATTTGGGCTCCAATAGGACCAAAGAAGTACAAATTGGCCCAGATTAGGTCCTATATGACATAAAAGTCCGTTGGTCTCTATTAGGTTCAAACAAGACCATTTGGGCTCCATTAGGACCAAAGAATTACAATTGGGCCACTAAAGCAATTGGCCCAATTAGGTCCTAAATAGTTCATTTTGGGCTCTATTAGGATCAAAGAAGTCCATTTTGGCTCCATTAGGACCGAAGTACAAATTGACCAAGTTACCTTTATGACCTAACAAGTCCATTTTAGCTCTATTAGATCAAACAAGTCCATTTGGGCTCCATTAGGACCAAAGAAGTACAAATTGGCCTCATAGGACCCATATGACCTAAAAAAGTCCATTTGGGCTCTATTAGGATCAAACAAGTCCATTTGGGCTCCAATAGGACCAAAGAAGTACAAATTTGCCCAATTAGGTCCTTTATGACCTAACAAGTCCATTTGGGCTCTATTAGGATCAAACAAGTCCATTTGTGCTCTATTAGGTCAAACAAGTCCATTTGGGCTCCATTAGGACCAAAGAAGAACAAATTGGCCCAAGAAGGTCCTATATGACCTAAAAAGTCCATTTGGGCTCTATTAGGATCAAACAAGTCCATTTGGGCTCCAATAGGGCCAAAGAAGTACAAATCGGCCCGGTTAGGGACTATATGACCGAAAATGTCCATTGGGCTCTATTAGGATCAAACAAGTCCATTTGGGCTCCATTAGGACCAAAGAAGTACAAATTGGCACAGCTTTAGGTCCATATGACCTAAAAAGTGCATTTTGGCTCTATTAAGATCAAACAAGTCCATTTGGGCTCCAATAGGACCAAAGAAGTACAAATTGGCCGATTAGGTCCTATAAGACCTAAAAAGTCCATTTGGGTTCTATTAGGATCAAACAAGTCCATTTGGACTCCATTTGGCGAAACAAGTAGTAGTTATCTGATTAGGTCCTATATGACCTAAAAAGTCCATTAGGACCTATTAGCATTAAACAAGTCCATTTGGGCACCAATGGGACCAAAGGAGTCCATTTTGGCTCCATTAGGACCAAAGAAGTACAAATTGGCCCAGTTAGGTCCTTTATGACCTAACAAGTTCATTTGGGCTACAATAATACCAAAGAAGTACAAATTGGCCCAGTTAGGTCCTATATGACCTAAAATGTCCATTTGGGCTCTACTAGGATCAAACAAGTCCATTTGGGCTCTATTAGGATCAAACAAGTCATTTAGGGCTTATTAGGTTGTTTGATCCTATATCCAACAAGTCCATTTGGGCTCTATTAGGACCAAATAAGTACAAATTGGCCCTAGTTAGGTCTATATGACCTAAAAAGTCCATTTAGGCTCCAGTAGAATCAAACAAGTCCATTTGGGCTCCAATAGGACCAAAGAAGTACAAATTGGCACAATTAGGTCCATTATGACCTAACAGTTCCATTTGGGCTCTAATAGGAACAAACAAGACCAATTGGGATCCAAAAGGACAAAAGAAGTACAAATTGGCCCATTAGGTCCTTTATGACCTAACAAGTTCATTTGGGCAACAATAATACCAAAGAAGTACAAATTGGCCCATTAGGTCCTATATGACCTAAAATGTCGAGTTGGGCTCTACTAGGATCAAACAAGTCCATTTGGGCTCTATTAGGATCAAACAAGTCCCATTTGGGCTCTATTAGGACTTGTTTGATCCTATGACCTAACCAGGCCATTTGGGCTCTATTTGGACCAAATTAGTTCAAACTGGCGTAGTTAGGTCCTATATGACCTAAAAAGTCCATTTGGGCTCTATTAGAATCAAACAAGTCCATTTGGGCTCCAATAGGACCCAAGTAGTACAAATTGACCAAATTAGGTCCTATGTGACCTAAAATGTCCAATTGGGCTTTATTACGATCAAACAAGTCCATTTGGGCTCCAATAGGACCAAAGAAGTATAAATTGGCCCAGTTAGGTCCTATGTGACCAAAAAAAGTCCATTTGAGCTCTATTAGGATCAAACAAGTCCATTTGGGCTCCAATAGGACCAAAGAAGTACAAATTGGCCCAAGTTAGGTCCTTTATGAACAAAAAGTGCATTTTGGCCTTAATTGGGCTCAAACAAGTGCATTTGGGATCCAATAGGACCAAAGAAGTACAAATTGGCCGATTAGGTCCTATATGACCTAAAATGTCCGTTTGGTCTCTATTATGTTCAAACAAGTCCATTTGGGCTCCATTAGGACCAAAGAATTACAATTGGGCCGTTCGGGGCAATTGGACCAATTAGTTACTAAATAGTTCATTTTGGGCTCTATTAGGATCAAAGAAGTCCATTTTGGCTCCATTAGGACCAAAGAAGTACAAATTGGCCCAGATTAGGTCCTACATGACCTAAAAAGTCCATTTGAGCTCTATTAGGATTATACAAGTCCATTTGGGCTCTATAATGTTCAAAGAAGTACAAATTGGCCCATTTTGGACCTATATGACCTAAAAAGTGAATTATGGCTCTATAAGGTTCAAACAATTCCATTTGGGCACCAATAGGACCAAAGAATCACAAATTGGCCCAGTTAGGTCCTTTATGACCTAACAAGTCCATTTGGGCTCTACTAGAGCAAACAAGGCCATTTGGGCTCCATTAGGACCAAAGAAGTACAAATTGGCCTTGTTAGGACCTATATGACCTAAAAAGTCCATTTGGGCTATATTAGTATCAAACTAGTACTTTTGGTGTGCTATAGGACCAAAGAAGTACAAATTGGCCCAATTAGGTCCTTTATGACCTAACAAGTCCATTTGGGTTCTATTAGGATCAAACAAGTCCATTTGTGCTCTATTAGGGTCAAACAAGTCCATTTGGGCTCCATTAGGACCAAAGAAGTACAAATTGGCCCAGATTAGGTCCTATATGACCTAAAAAGTCCATTTGGGCTCTATTAGGATCAAACAAGTCCATTTGGGCTCCAATAGGGCCAAAGAAGTACAAATTGGCCCGATTAGGGACTATATGACCGAAAATGTCCAGTTGGGCTCTATTAGGATCAAACAAGTCCATTTGGGCTCCATTAGGACCAAAGAAGTACAAATTAGGCGAGTTAGGTCCTATATGACCTAAAAAGTGCATTTTGGCTCTATTAAGATCAAACAAGTCCATTTGGGCTCCAATAGGACCAAGAAGTACAAATTGGCCCAGATTAGGTCCTATAAGACCTAAAAAGTCCATATGGGTTCTATTAGGATCAAACAAGTCCATTTGGACTCCATTTGGACCAAAGAAGTAGAAATTGGCCCAGATTAGGTCCTATATGACCTAAAAAGTCCATTAGGACCTATTAGGATTAAACAAGTCCATTTGGGCACCAATAGGACCAAAGAAGTGTAAATTGGCCTAGTTAGGTCCTATATGACCTAAAAGTCCATTTGGGCTCTATTAGAATCAAACAAGTCCATTTGTGCTCCAATAGGACCAAAGAAGTACAAATTGGCACGTTAAGTCCTTTATGACCTAACAAGTCCATTTGGGCTCTATTAGGATCAAACAAGTCCATTTGGGCTCCAATAACAAGTCCATTTGGGCTCCATAGGACCAAAGAAGTACAAATTGGCCCGATTAGGTCCTTTATGACCTAACAAGTTCATTTGGGCTCCAATAATACCAAAGAAGTACAAATTGGCCCAGATTAGGTCCTATATGACCTAAAAGCCCATTTGGGCTCTATTAGGTCAAACAAGTCCATTAGGGCTCCATTAGGACCAAAGAAGTACAAATTGGCCCAGTTAGGTCCTATATGAACTAAAAACGTCCATTTGGGCTCTATTAGGATCAAACAAGTCCATTTGGGCTCCAATAGGATCAAAGAAGTACAAATTGGCACGGTTAGGTCCTATATCAACTAATAAGTGCATTTTGGCTCTATTAGGATCAAACAAGTCCATTTGGGTTCCAATAGGACCAAAGAAGTACAAATTGACCCAGTTAGGTCCTATATGGCCTAAAAAGTGCATTTTGGCTCTATTAGGATCAAAGAAGTGCATTTGGGCTCCATTAGGACGAAAGAAGTACAAATTGACCCAGTTAGGTCCTTTATGACCTAAAAGTCCATATGGGCTCTATTAGGATCAAACAAGTCCATTGGGACTCTATTAGGATCAAACAAGTACATTTGGCCTCCATTAGGACCAAAGAAGTACACATTGGCCCACTTTGATCCTATATGACCTAAAAAGTACATTTTGGCTCTATTAGGATCAAACAAGTCCATTTGGGCTCCAATAGGACCAAAGAAGTACAAATTGGCCCAGTTAGATCCTATATGACCTAAAAAGTCCATTTGGGCTCCACTAGGATCAAACAAGTCCATTTGGGCTCTACTAGGATCACACAAGTCCATTTCAGCTTTATTAGGATCAAACAAGTCCATTTGGGCTCCATTAGGACCAAAGAAGTACAAATTGACCCAGTTAGGTCATAAAACAAGTCCATATGGGCTCTATTAGGATCAAACAAGTCCATTATGGCTCTATTAGGATCAAACAAGTCCATTTGGCCTCAAGTAGGACCAAAGAAGTACAAATTGGCCCAGTTAGGTCCTATATGACCTAAAAAAGTGCATTTTGGCTCTATTAAGATCAAACAAGTCCATTTCGGCCCAATAGGACCAAAGAAGTACAAATTGGCCCAGTTAGGTCCTATATGACCTAAAATGTCCAGTTGGGCTCTGCTAGGATCAAACAAGTCCATTTGGGCTCTATTAGGATCAAACAAGTCCATTTGGGCTCTATTAGGACTTGTTTGATCCTATGACCTAACAAGTCCATTTGGGCTCTATTAGGACCAAATAAGTACAAATTGGGCTAGTTAGGTCCTATATGACCTAAAAAGGCCATTTGGGCTCTATTAGAATCAAACAAGTCCATTTGGGCTCCAATAGGACCCAAGTAGTACAAATTGACCCAGTTAGGTCCTATGTGACCTAAAATGTCCAGTTGGGCTTTATTACGATCAAACAAGTCCATTTGGGCTCCAATAGGACCAAAGAAGTATAAATTGGCCCGGTTAGGTCCTATGTGACCAAAAAGTCCATTTGAGCTCTATTAGGATCAAACAAGTCCATTTGGGCTCCAATAGGACCAAAGACGTACAAATTGGCCCAGTTAGGTCCTTTATGAACTAAAAAGTGCATTTTGGCCTTAATTGGGCTCAAACAAGTGCATTTGGGATCCAATAGGACCAAAGAAGTACAAATTGGCCCAGTTAGGTCCTATATGACCTAAAATGTCCGTTTGGTCTCTATTAGGTTCAAACAAGTCCATTTGGGCTCCATTAGGACCAAAGAATTACAATTGGGCCGTTCGGGGCAATTGGCCCAATTAGGTCCTAAATAGTTCATTTTGGGCTCTATTAGGATCAAAGAAGTCCATTTTGGCTCCATTAGGACCAAAGAAGTACAAATTGGCCCAGTTAGGTCCTACATGACCTAAAAAAGTCCATTTGAGCTCTATTAGGATCAAACAAGTCCATTTGGGCTCTATTAGGGTCAAATAAGTACAAATTGGCCCAGTTTGGTCCTATATGACCTAAAAAAGTGAATTTTGGCTCTATTAGGATCAAACAAGTCCATTTGGGCACCAATAGGACCAAAGAAGCCCAAATTGGCCCAGTTAGGTCCTTTATGACCTAACAAGTCCATTTGGGCTCTACTAGGAGCAAACAAGGCCATTTGGGCTCCATTAGGACCAAAGAAGTACAAATTGGCCTTGTTAGGACCTATATGACCTAAAAAGTCCATTTGGGCTCTATTAGGATCAAACAAGTCCATTTGGTCTCCAATAGGACCAAAGAAGTACAAATTGGCCCAATTAGGTCCTTTATGACCTAACAAGTCCATTTGGGTTCTATTAGGATCAAACAAGTCCATTTGTGCTCTATTAGGGTCAAACAAGTCCATTTGGGCTCCATTAGGACCAAAGAAGTACAAATTGTCCCAGAACGCTCCTATAAGACAGAAAAAGACATTATTGGCTCTAGGAGGATCAATCAAGTCCATTTGGGCTCCATTAGGGCCAAAGAAGTACAAATTGGCCCGATTAGGGACTATATGACCGAAAATGTCCAGTTGGGCTCTATTAGGATCAAACAAGTCCATTTGGGCTCCATTAGGACCAAAGAAGTACAAATTGGCTCGATTAGGTCCTATATGACCTAAAAAGTGCATTTTGGCTCTATTAAGATCAAACAAGTCCATTTGGGCTCCAATAGGACCAAAGAAGTACAAATTGGCCCAGTTAGGTCCTATAAGACCTAAAAAGTCCATATGGGTTCTATTAGGATCAAACAAGTCCATTTGGACTCCATTTGGACCAAAGAAGTAGAAATTGGCCCAGTTAGGTCCTATATGACCTATAAAGTCCATTAGGACCTATTAGGATTAAACAAGTCCATTTGGGCACCAATAGGACCAAAGAAGTGTAAATTGGCCTAGTTAGGTCCTATATGACCTAAAAAGTCCATTTGGGCTCTATTAGAATCAAACAAGTCCATTTGGGCTCCAATAGGACCAAAGAAGTACAAATTGGCACAGTTAAGTCCTTTATGACCTAACAAGTCCATTTTGGGCTCTATTAGGATCAAACAAGTCCATTTGGGCTCCAATAACAAGTCCATTTGGGCTCAATAGGACCAAAGCAGAACAAATTGGCCCAGTTAGGTCCATTATGACCTAACAATTTCATTTGGGCTCCAATAATATCAAAGAAGTACAAATTGGCCAAGTTAGGTCCTATATGACCTAAAAAGCCCATTTGGGCTCTATTAGGGTCAAACAAGTCCATTAGGGCTCCATTAGGACCAAAGAAGTACAAATTGGCCCAATTAGGTCCTATATGACCTAAAACGTCCATTTGGGCTCTATTAGGATCAAACAAGTCCATTTGGGCTCCAATAGGATCAAAGAAGTACAAATTGGCACGATTAGGTCCTATATCAACTAAAAAGTGCATTTTGGCTCTATTAGGATCAAACAAGTCCATTTGGGTTCCAATAGGACCAAAGAAGTACAAATTGACCAGTTAGGTCCTATATGGCCTAAAAGTGCTTTTGGCTCTATTAGGATCAAACAAGTGCATTTGGGCTCCATTAGGACGAAAGAAGTACAAATTGGCCCAGTTAGGTCCTTTATGACCTAAAAAGTCCATATGGGTTCTATTAGGATCAAACAAGTCCATTGGGACTCTATTAGGATCAAACAAGTACATTTGGCCTCCATTTGGACCAAAGAAGTACACATTGGCCCACTTTGATCCTATATGACCTAAAAAGTACATTTTGGCTCTATTAGGATCAAACAAGTCCATTTGGGCTCCAATAGGACCAAAGAAGTACAAATTGGCCCAGTTAGATCCTATATGACCTAAAAAGTCCATTTGGGCTCCACTAGGATCAAACAAGTCCATTTGGGCTCTACTAGGATCACACAAGTCCATTTGGGCTTTATTAGGATCAAACAAGTCCATTTGGGCTCCATTAGGACCAAAGAAGTACAAATTGACCCAGTTAGGTCATAAAACAAGTCCATATGGGCTCTATTAGGATCAAACAAGTCCATTATGGCTCTATTAGGATCAAACAAGTCCATTTGGCCTCCAATAGGACCAAAGAAGTACAAATTGGCCCAGTTAGGTCCTATATGACCTAAAAAGTGCATTTTGGCTCTATTAAGATCAAACAAGTCCATTTGGGCTCCAATAGGACCAAAGAAGTACAAATTGGCCTAGTTAGGTCCTATATGACCTAAAATGTCCAGTTGGGCTCTACTAGGATCAAACAAGTCCATTTGGGCTCTATTAGGATCAAACAAGTCCATTTGGGCTCTATTAGGACTTGTTTGATCCTATGACCTAACAAGTCCATTTGGGCTCTATTAGGACCAAATAAGTACAAATTGGGCTAGTTAGGTCCTATATGACCTAAAAAGTCCATTTGGGCTCTATTAGAATCAAACAAGTCCATTTGGGCTCCAATAGGACCCAAGTAGTACAAATTGACCCAGTTAGGTCCTATGTGACCTAAAATGTCCAGTTGGGCTCTATTACGATCAAACAAGTCCATTTGGGCTCCAATAGGACCAAAGAAGTATAAATTGGCCCAGTTAGGTCCTATGTGACCAAAAAAGTCCATTTGAGCTCTATTAGGATCAAACAAGTCCATTTGGGCTCCAATAGGACCAAAGACGTACAAATTGGCCCAGTTAGGTCCTTTATGAACTAAAAAGTGCATTTTGGCCTTAATTGGGCTCAAACAAGTGCATTTGGGATCCAATAGGACCAAAGAAGTACAAATTGGCCTGATTAGGTCCTATATGACCTAAAATGTCCGTTTGGTCTCTATTAGGTTCAAACAAGTCCATTTGGGCTCCATTAGGACCAAAGAATTACAATTGGGCCGTTCGGGGCAATTGGCCCAATTAGGTCCTAAATAGTTCATTTTGGGCTCTATTAGGATCAAAGAAGTCCATTTTGGCTCCATTAGGACCAAAGAAGTACAAATTGGCCCAGCTTAGGTACTACATGACCTAAAAAGTCCATTTGAGCTCTATTAGGATTAAACAAGTCCATTTGGGCTCTATTAGGTCAAATAAGTACAAATTGGCCCAGTTTGGTCCTATATGACCTAAAAAAGTGAATTTTGGCTCTATTAGGATCAAACAAGTCCATTTTGGGCACCAATAGGACCAAAGAAGCCCAAATTGACCCAGTTAGGTCCTTTATGACCTAACAAGTCCATTTGGGCTCTACTAGGAGCAAACAAGGCCATTTGGGCTCCATTAGGACCAAAGAAGTACAAATTGGCCTTGTTAGGACCTATATGACCCTAAAAAGTCCATTTGGGCTCTATTAGGATCAAACAAGTCCATTTGGTCTCCAATAGGACCAAAGAAGTACAAATTGGCCCAATTAGGTCCTTTATGACCTAACAAGTCCATTTGGGTTCTATTCGGATCAAACAAGTCCATTTGTGCTCTATTAGGGTCAAACAAGTCCATTTGGGCTCCATTAGGACCAAAGAAGTACAAATTGGCCCAGTTTAGGTCCTATATGACCTAAAAAAGTCCATTTGGGCTCTATTAGGATCAAACAAGTCCATTTGGGCTCCAATAGGGCAAAAGAAGTACAAATTGGCCCAGTTAGGGACTATATGACCGAAAAATGTCCAGTTGGGCTCTATTAGGATCAAACAAGTCCATTTGGGCTCCATTAGGACCAAAAGAAGTACAAATTGGCTCGGTTAGGTCCTATATGACCTAAAAAGTGCATTTTGGCTCTATTAAGATCAAACAAGTCCATTTGGGCTCTATTAGTAGCAAAGAAGTACAAATTGGCCCAGTTAGGTCCTATAAGACCTAAAAAGTCCATATGGGTTCTATTAGGATCAAACAAGTCCATTTGGACTCCATTTGGACCAAAGAAGTAGAAATTGGCCCGATTAGGTCCTATATGACCTAAAAAGTCCATTAGGACCTATTAGGATTAAACAAGTCCATTTGGGCACCAATAGGACCAAAGAAGTGTAATTGGCCTAGTTAGGTCCTATATGACCTAAAAAAGTCCATTTGGGCTCTATTAGAATCAAACAAGTCCATTTGGGCTCCAATAGGACCAAAGAAGTACAAATTGGCACAGTTAAGTCCTTTATGACCTAACAAGTCCATTTGGGCTCTATTAGGATCAAACAAGTCCATTTGGGCTCCAATAACAAGTCCATTTGGGCTCCAATAGGACCAAAGAAGTACAAATTGGCCCAGTTAGGTCCTTTATGACCTAACAAGTTCATTTGGGCTCCAGTACTAACAAAGAAGTACAAATTGTCCCAGATTAGGTCCTATATGACCTAAAAAGCCCATTTGGGCTCTATTAGGTCAAACAAGTCCATTAGGCTCCATGAGGACCAAAGAAGTACAAATTGGCCCAGTTAGGTCCTATATGACCTAAAACGTCCATTTGGGCTCTATTAGGATCAAACAAGTCCATTTGGGCTCCAATAGGATCAAAGAAGTACAAATTGGCACAGTTAGGTCCTATATCAACTAAAAAGTGCATTTTGGCTCTATTAGGATCAAACAAGTCCATTTGGGTTCCAATAGGACCAAAGAAGTACAAATTGACCCAGTTAGGTCCTATATGGCCTAAAAAGTGCATTTTGGCTCTATTAGGATCAAACAAGTGCATTTGGGCTCCATTAGGACGAAAGAAGTACAAATTGGCCCAGTTAGGTCCTTTATGACCTAAAAAGTCCATATGGGCTCTATTAGGATCAAACAAGTCCATTGGGACTCTATTAGGATCAAACAAGTACATTTGGCCTCCATTTGGACCAAAAAAGTACACATTGGCCCACTTTGATCCTATATGACCTAAAAAGTACATTTTGGCTCTATTAGGATCAAACAAGTCCATTTGGGCTCCAATAGGACCAAAGAAGTACAAATTGGCCCAGTTAGATCCTATATGATCTAAAAAGTCCATTTGGGCTCCACTAGGATCAAACAAGTCCATTTGGGCTCTACTAGGATCACACAAGTCCATTTAGGCTTTATTAGAATCAAACAAGTCCATTTGGGCTCCATTAGGACCAAAGAAGTACAAATTGACCCAGTTAGGTCATAAAAAAAGTCCATATGGGCTCTATTAGGATCAAACAAGTCCATTATGGCTCTATTAGGATCAAACAAGTCCATTTGGCCTCCAATAGGACCAAAGAAGTACAAATTGGCCCAGTTAGGTCCTATATGACCTAAAAAGTGCATTTTGGCTCTATTAAGATCAAACAAGTCCATTTGGGCTCCAATAGGACCAAAGAAGTACAAATTGGCCTAGTTAGGTCCTATATGACCTTAAATGTCCAGTTGGGCTCTACTAGGATCAAACAAGTCCATTTGGGCTCTATTAGGATCAAACAAGTCCATTTGGGCTCTATTAGGACTTGTTAGATCCTATGACCTAACAAGTCCATTTGGGCTCTATTAGGACCAAATAAGTACAAATTGGCCTAGTTAGGTCCTATATGACCTAAAAAGTCCATTTGGGCTCTATTAGAATCAAACAAGTCCATTTGGGCTCCAATAGGACCCAAGTAGTACAAATTGACCCAGTTAGGTCCTATGTGACCTAAAATGTCCAGTTGGGCTCTATTACGATCAAACAAGTCCATTTGGGCTCCAATAGGACCAAAGAAGTATAAATTGGCCCAGTTAGGTCCTATGTGACCAAAAAAGTCCATTTGAGCTATCAAACAAGTCCATTTGGGCTCCAATAGGACCAAAGAAGTACAAATTGGCCCAGTTAGGTCCTTTATGAACTAAAAAGTGCATTTTGGCCTTAATTGGGCTCAAACAAGTGCATTTGGGATCCAATAGGACCAAAGAAGTACAAATTGGCCCAGTTAGGTCCTATATGACCTAAAATGTCCGTTTGGTCTCTATTAGGTTCAAACAAGTCCATTTGGGCTCCATTAGGACCAAAGAATTACAATTGGGCCGTTCGGGGCAATTGGCCCAATTAGGTCCTAAATAGTTCATTTTGGGCTCTATTAGGATCAAAGAAGTCCATTTTTGCTCCATTAGGACCAAAGAAGTACAAATTGGCCCAGTTAGGTCCTACATGACCTAAAAAAGTCCATTTGAGCTCTATTAGGGTCAAACAAGTCCATTTGGGCTCTATTAGGGTCAAATAAGTACAAATTGGCCCAGTTTGGTCCTATATGACCTAAAAAAGTGAATTTTGGCTCTATTAGGATCAAACAAGTCCATTTGGGCACCAATAGGACCAAAGAAGCCCAAATTGGCCCAGTTAGGTCCTTTATGACCTAACAAGTCCATTTGGGCTCTACTAGGAGCAAACAAGGCCATTTGGGCTCCATTAGGACCAAAGAAGTACAAATTGGCCTTGTTAGGACCTATATGACCTAAAAAGTCCATTTGGGCTCTATTAGGATCAAACAAGTCCATTTGGTCTCCAATAGGACCAAAGAAGTACAAATTGGCCCAATTAGGTCCTTTATGACCTAACAAGTCCATTTGGGTTCTATTAGGATCAAACAAGTCCATTTGTGCTCTATTAGGGTCAAACAAGTCCATTTGGGCTCCATTAGGACCAAAGAAGTACAAATTGGCCCAGATTAGGTCCTATATGACCTAAAAAGTCCATTTGGGCTCTATTAGGATCAAACAAGTCCATTTGGGCTCCAATAGGGCCAAAGAAGTACAAATTGGCCCAGTTAGGGACTATATGACCGAAAATGTCCAGTTGGGCTCTATTAGGATCAAACAAGTCCATTTGGGCTCCATTAGGACCAAAGAAGTACAAATTGGCACAGTTAGGTCCTATATGACCTAAAAAGTGCATTTTGGCTCTATTAAGATCAAACAAGTCCATTTGGGCTCCAATAGGACCAAAGAAGTACAAATTGGCCCAGTTAGGTCCTATAAGACCTAAAAAGTCCATATGGGTTCTATTAGGATCAAACAAGTCCATTTGGACTCCATTTGGACCAAAGAAGTAGAAATTGGCCCAGTTAGATCCTATATGACCTAAAAAGTCCATTAGGACCTATTAGGATTAAACAAGTCCATTTGGGCACCAATAGGACCAAAGAAGTGTAAATTGGCCTAGTTAGGTCCTATATGACCTAAAAAGTCCATTTGGGCTCTATTAGAATCAAACAAGTCCATTTGTGCTCCAATAGGACCAAAGAAGTACAAATTGGCACGCTTAAGTCCTTTATGACCTAACAAGTCCATTTGGGCTCTATTAGGATCAAACAAGTCCATTTGGGCTCCAATAACAAGTCCATTTGGGCTCCAATAGGACCAAAGAAGTACAAATTGGCCCAGTTAGGTCCTTTATGACCTAACAAGTTCATTTGGGCTCCAATAATACCAAAGAAGTACAAATTGGCCCAGTTAGGTCCTATATGACCTAAAAAGCCCATTTGGGCTCTATTAGGGTCAAACAAGTCCATTAGGGCTCCATTAGGACCAAAGAAGTACAAATTGGCCCAGTTAGGTCCTATATGAACTAAAACGTCCATTTGGGCTCTATTAGGATCAAACAAGTCCATTTGGGCTCCAATAGGATCAAAGAAGTACAAATTGGCACAGTTAGGTCCTATATAAACTAAAAAGTTCATATTGGCTCTATTAGGATCAAACAAGTCCATTTGGGTTCCACTACGACCAAAGAAGTACAAATTGACCCAGTTAGGTCCTATATGGCCTAAAAAGTGCATTTTGGCTCTATTAGGATCAAAGAAGTGCATTTGGGCTCCATTAGGACGAAAGAAGTACAAATTGGCCCAGTTAGGTCCTTTATGACCTAAAAAGTCCATATGGGCTCTATTAGGATCAAACAAGTCCATTGGGACTCTATTAGGATCAAACAAGTACATTTGGCCTCCATTTGGACCAAAGAAGTACACATTGGCCCACTTTGATCCTATATGACCTAAAAAGTACATTTTGGCTCTATTAGGATCAAACAAGTCCATTTGGGCTCCAATAGGACCAAAGAAGTACAAATTGGCCCAGTTAGATCCTATATGACCTAAAAAGTCCATTTGGGCTCCACTAGGATCAAACAAGTCCATTTGGGCTCTACTAGGATCACACAAGTCCATTTGGGCTTTATTAGGATCAAACAAGTCCATTTGGGCTCCATTAGGACCAAAGAAGTACAAATTGACCCAGTTAGGTCATAAAACAAGTCCATATGGGCTCTATTAGGATCAAACAAGTCCATTATGGCTCTATTAGGATCAAACAAGTCCATTTGGCCTCCAATAGGACCAAAGAAGTACAAATTGGCCCAGTTAGGTCCTATATGACCTAAAAAGTGCATTTTGGCTCTATTAAGATCAAACAAGTCCATTTGGGCTCCAATAGGACCAAAGAAGTACAAATTGGCCTAGTTAGGTCCTATATGACCTAAAATATCCAGTTGGGCTCTACAAGGATCAAACAAGTCCATTTGGGCTCTATTAGGATCAAACAAGTCCATTTGGGCTCTATTAGGACTTGTTTGATCCTATGACCTAACAAGTCCATTTGGGCTCTATTAGGACCAAATAAGTACAAATTGGCCTAGTTAGGTCCTATATGACCTAAAAAGTCCATTTGGGCTCTATTAGAATCAAACAAGTCCATTTGGGCTCCAATAGGACCCAAGTAGTACAAATTGACCCATTTAGGTCCTATGTGACCTAAAATGTCCAGTTGGGCTCTATTACGATCAAACAAGTCCATTTGGGCTCCAATAGGACCAAAGAAGTATAAATTGGCCCAGTTAGGTCCTATGTGACCAAAAAAGTCCATTTGAGCTCTATTAGGATCAAACAAGTCCATTTGGGCTCCAATAGGACCAAAGAAGTACAAATTGGCCCAGTTAGGTCCTTTATGAACTAAAAAGTGCATTTTGGCCTTAATTGGGCTCAAACAAGTGCATTTAGGATCCAATAGGACCAAAGAAGTACAAATTGACCCAGTTAGGTCCTATATGACCTAAAATGTCCGTTTGGTCTCTATTAGGTTCAAACAAGTCCATTTGGGTTCCATTAGGACCAAAGAATTACAATTGGGCCGTTCGGGGCAATTGGCCCAATTAGGTCCTAAATAGTTCATTTTGGGCTCTATTAGGATCAAAGAAGTCCATTTTGGCTCCATTAGGACCAAAGAAGTACAAATTGGCCCAGTTAGGTGCTACATGACCTAAAAAAGTCCATTTGAGCTCTATTAGGATCAAACAAGTCCATTTGGGCTCTATTAGGGTCAAATAAGTACAAATTGGCCCAGTTTGGTCCTATATGACCTAAAAAAGTGAATTTTGGCTCTATTAGGATAAAACAAGTCCATTTGGGCACCAATAGGACCAAAGAAGCCCAAATTGGCCCAGTTAGGTCCTTTATGACCTAACAAGTCCATTTGGGCTCTACTAGGAGCAAACAAGGCCATTTGGGCTCCATTAGGACCAAAGAAGTACAAATTGGCCTTGTTAGGACCTATATGACCTAAAAAGTCCATTTGGGCTCTATTAGGATCAAACAAGTCCATTTGGTCTCCAATAGGACCAAAGAAGTACAAATTTGCCCAATTAGGTCCTTTATGACCTAACAAGTCCATTTGGGTTCTATTAGGATCAAACAAGTCCATTTGTGCTCTATTAGGGTCAAACAAGTCCATTTGGGCTCCATTAGGACCAAAGAAGTACAAATTGGCCCAGTTAGGTCCTATATGACCTAAAAAGTCCATTTGGGCTCTATTAGGATCAAACAAGTCCATTTGGGCTCCAATAGGGCCAAAGAAGTACAAATTGGCCCAGTTAGGGACTATATGACCGAAAATGTCCAGTTGGGCTCTATTAGGATCAAACAAGTCCATTTGGGCTCCATTAGGACCAAAGAAGTACAAATTGGCCAGTTAGGTCTTATATGACCTAAAAAGTGCATTTTGGCTCTATTCAGATCAAACAAGTCCATTTGGGCTCCAATAGGACCAAAGAAGTACAAATTGGCCCCAGTTAGGTCCTATAAGACCTAAAAAGTCCATATGGGTTCTATTAGGATCAAACAAGTCCATTTGGACTCCATATGGACCAAAGAAGAAGAAAATGGCCAATTAATGTCCTATATGACCTAAAAAGTCCATTAGGACCTATTAGGATTAAACAAGTCCATTTGGGCACCAATAGGACCAAAGAAGTGTAAATTGGCCTAGTTAGGTCCTATATGACCTAAAAAGTCCATTTGGGCTCTATTAGAATCAAACAAGTCCATTTGGGCTCCAATAGGACCAAAGAAGTACAAATTGGCACAGTTAAGTCCTTTATGACCTAACAAGTCCATTTGGGCTCTATTAGGATCAAACAAGTCCATTTGGGCTCCAATAACAAGTCCATTTGGGCTCCAATAGGACCAAAGAAGTACAAATCGACCCAGTTAGGTCCTTTATGACCTAACAAGTTCATTTGGGCTTCAATAATACCAAAGAAGTACAAATTGGCCCAGTTAGGTCCTATACGACCTAAAAAGCCCATTTGGGCTCTATTAGGGTCAAACAAGTCCATTAGGGCTCCATTAGGACCAAAGAAGTACAAATTGGCCCAGTTAGGTCCTATATGACCTAAAACGTCCATTTGGGCTCTATTAGGATCAAACAAGTCCATTTGGGCTCCAATAGGATCAAAGAAGTACAAATTGGCACAGTTAGGTCCTATATCAACTAAAAAGTGCATTTTGGCTCTATTAGGATCAAACAAGTCCATTTGGGTTCCAATAGGACCAAAGAAGTACAAATTGACCCAGTTAGGTCCTATATGGCCTAAAAAGTGCATTTTGGCTCTATTAGGATCAAACAAGTGCATTTGGGCTCCATTAGGACGAAAGAAGTACAAATTCGCCCAGTTAGGTCCTTTATGACCTAAAAAGTCCATATGGGCTCTATTAGGATCAAACAAGTCCATTGGGACTCTATTAGGATCAAACAAGTACATTTGGCCTCCATTTGGACCAAAGAAGTACACATTGGCCCACTTTGATCCTATATGACCTAAAAAGTACATTTTGGCTCTATTAGGATCAAACAAGTCCATTTGGGCTCCAATAGGACCAAAGAAGTACAAATTGGCCCAGTTAGATCCTATATGACCTAAAAAGTCCATTTGGGCTCCACTAGGATCAAACAAGTCCATTTGGGCTCTACTAGGATCACACAAGTCCATTTGGGCTTTATTAGGATCAAACAAGTCCATTTGGGCTCTATTAGGATCAAACAAGTCCATTGGGGCTCTATTAGGATCAAACAAGTCCATTTGGGATCCATTAGGACCAAAGCAGTACAAATTGGCCGAATTTGGTCCTATATGACCTAAAAAGTCCATATGGCCTCCAATAGGACCAAAGAAGTACAAATTGGCCCAGTTAGGTCCTATATGACCTAAAAAGTCCATATGGGCTCTATTAGGATCAAACAAGTCCATTTGGGCTCCAATAGGACCAAAGAAGTACAAATTGGCATAGTTAGGTCCTTTATGACCTAACAAGTCCATTTGGGCTCTATTAGGATCAAACAAGTCCATTTTGGCTCTATTATGACTTGTTTGATACAATTACCGAAAAAGTCCATTTGGGCTCTATTAGGACCAAAGAAGTACAAATTGACCCAGTTAGGTCCTATAAGACCTTAAAAGTCCATTTGGGATCTATTAGGATCAAACAAGTCCATTTGGGCTCCAATAGGACCCAAGAAGTACAAATTGGCCCAGTTAGGTCCTATATGACCTAAAATGTCCAGTTGGGCTCTATTAGGATCAAACAAGTCCATTTGGGCTCCAATAGGACCAAAGAAGTAAAATTTGACCAATTTATGTCATATATGACCTAAAAAGTCCATTTGGGCTCTATTAGGATCAAACAAGTCCATTTGGGCTCCAATAGGACCAAATAAGTACAAATTGGCCCAGTTAGGTCCTTTATGACCTAAAAAGTCCATTTGGGCTCTATTAGTATCAAACAGGTCCATTTAGGCTCCATTAGGACCAAAGAAGTACAAATTTACCCAGTTAGGTCCTTTATGACCTAACAAGTCCAAATGGGCTCTATTAGGATCAAACAAGTCCATTGGGGCTCTATTAGGATCAAACAAGTCCATTTGGGCTCCAATAGGACCAAAGAAGTACAAATTGGCCGAATTTGGTCCTATATGACCTAAAAAGTCCATTTGGGCTCCACTAGGATCAAACAAGTCCATTTGGGCTCTATTAGGATCAAACAAGTCCATTTGGGCTCTACTAGGATCACACAAGTCCATTTGGGCTCTATTAGGATCAAACAAGTCCAATTGGACTTAATTGCTAAACATAGTTTATCTCGATCTAACCTTGACCAAATTAAGGGCCTCTGAATAAGCTTTCCAACAAGGCCTTAATTTGGTCTAGGGTTAGGTCAGGATTAATAAGCATAAATAGCAGTTTACAACCGCACAAGCCAGAGAGAGACGGAAATTAGACAACTTTTAAAGTCATTGTTT
>JAUPTC010001584.1:0-23089 GCA_030762895.1 Sophora flavescens
TTTGGGCTGCATAGGACCTAAGCCCGGCCAATTTGGCTTTGCGGGTCTATTAGTATGATGGACTTGTTTTGATCCTAATGGGGCCGTATGGGCTCAGTTAGGCATCATAAAAGGACACTAGCCAGGCCAGGATTGTACTTCTTTGGTCTAAAGGAGCCCAAATGGACCTCCTTGTTTCCTAATAGCGCCAAATGGACCTTTTTAGTCATATAGGACCCCTACGGGCCAATTTGTACATATTCTCGGTCCTAATGGAGCCTAAATGGACTTGTTTGACCTAATAGAGCCCAAATGGACTGTTAGGTCATAAAGGACCTAGCTTAGGCCAATTTGTATTCTTTTGGTCCTAATGGGGAGAAATGGACTTCCTGATCCTTGGGCCCAATGGACTTGTTAGGTCATAAAGGACTATTGGGCCAATTGCACTTCTGGTCCTAATGGAGCCCATATGGACTGTTTGATCCTAGTAGAGCCCAAATGGACTTGTTAGGTCTCAAGGACCTAGCTAGGCAATTTGTACTTCTTTGGTCCTAATGGAGCCCAAATGGACTTGCTTGATCTAGTAGAGCCCAAATGGACTTGTTGGGTATAAAGGACCTAGCTGGGCGAAGTTGTACTTCTTTGGTCCTAATGGAGCCCAAATGGACTGTTTGATCCTAATAGGCGCAAATGGACTTTTAGATCATATAGGACCTACAAGGGCAATTTGTACTTCTTTGGTCCTATTAGAGCCCCAGTAGACCTGTTTGATCCAAATAGAGCCCGAATGGACTTTTTGGTCATATTGGACCTACGGGCCAATTTGTACTTCCTTGGTCCTATTGGAGCCCAAATGGACTTATTTGATCCTAATAGAGCACAAATGGACTTGTTTGATCCTAATAGAGCCCATATGGACTTGTTAGGTCATAAAGGACCTACTAATTTACTTCTTTGGTCCTAATGGAGCCCCAATGGACTTGTTTGATCCTAATAGAGCCCATATGGACGATTAGGTCATAAAGGACCTAACTGGGCCAACTTCTTTGTCCTAAAGGAGCCCAAATGGACTGTTTGTTCCTAATAGCGCCAAATGGACTTTTTAGGTCATATAGGACAACCAGGGGCAATTTGTACTTCTTCGGTCCTAAGGGAGCCCAAATGGACTTGTTTGACCCTAATGGAGCCCAAATGGACCTGTTTGATCCTAGTAGAGCCCAAATGGACTTGTTAGGTCATAAAGGACCTAACTGGGCCAATTTGTACTTCTTTGGTCCTAATGGAGCCCAAATGGACTTGCTTGATCCTAGTAGAGCCCAAATGGACTTGTTAGGTCATAAAGGACCTAACTGGGCCAATTTGTACTTGGTGGGTCCAATGGGGCCAAATGGACTTGCTTGATCCTAGTAGAGCCCAAATGGACTTGTTAGGTCATAAAGGACCTAACTGGGCCAATTTGTACTTCTTTGGTCCTAATGGAGCCCAAATGGACCTGTTTGATCCTAATAGAGCGCAAATGGACTTTTTAGATCATATAGGACCTAACTGGGCCAATTTGTACTTCTTTGGTCCTATTAGAGCCCCAATGGACCTGTTTGATCCAAATAGAGCCCAAATGGACTTTTTAGGTCATATTGGACCTAACTGGGCCAATTTGTACTTCCTTGGTCCTATTGGAGCCCAAATGGACTTATTTGATCCTAATAGAGCACAAATGGACTTGTTTGATCGTAATAGAGCCCAAATGGACTTGTTAGGTCATAAAGGACCTAACTGGCCCAATTTGTACTTCTTTGGTCCTATTGGAGCCCCAATGGACTTGTTTGATCCTAATAGAGCCCATATGGACCAGTTAGGTCATAAAGGACCTAACTGGGCCAATTTGTACTTCTTTGGTCCTAATGGAGCCCAAATGGACCTGTTTGTTCCTAATAGCGCCCAAATGGACTTTTTAGGTCATATAGGACCAAACCGGGCCAATTTGTACTTCTTCGGTCCTAATGGAGCCCAAATGGACTTGTTTGACCCAAATAGAGCCCAAATGGACTTGTTTGATCCTAATAGAGCCCAAATGGACTTGTTAGGTCATAAAGGACCTAACTGGGCCAATTTGTACTTCTTTGGTCCTAATGGAGCCCAAATGGACTTGCTTGATCCTAGTAGAGCCCAAATGGACTTGTTAGGTCATAAAGGACCGAACTGGGCCAATTTGTACTTCTTTGGTCCTAATGGAGCCCAAATGGACCTGTTTGATCCTAGTAGAGCCCAAATGGACGTGTTAGGTCATAAAGGACCTAACTGGGCCAATTTGTACTTCTTTGGTCCTAATGGAGCCCAAATGGACGTGCTGGATGCTAGTATAACCCAAATGGACTTTTTAGGTCATATAGGACCAAAACGGGCCAATTTGTACTTCTTCGGTCCTAATGGAGCCCAAATGGACTAGTTTGACCCAAATAGAGCCCAAATGGACTTGTTTGATCCTAATAGAGCCCAAATGGACTTGTTAGGTCATAAAGGACCTAACTGGGCCAATTTGTACTTCTTTGGTCCTATTGGAGCCCAATTGGACTTGTTTGATCCTAATAGAGCCCAAATGGACTTTTTAGGTCATATAGGACCTAACTGGGCCAATTTGTACTTCTTTGGTCTTAATGGAGCCCAAATGGGCCTGTTTGATCCTAATAGAGCCCAAATGGACTTTTTCGGTCATATAGGACCTAACTGGGTCAATTTGTACTTCTTTGGTCCTATTGGAGCCCAAATGGACTTGTTTGATCCTAATAGAGCCCAAATGGACTTTTTAGGACATATAGGACCTAACTGGGCCAATTTGTACTTCTTTGGTCCTAATGGAGCCCAAATGGACTTGCTTGATCCTAGTAGAGCCCAAATGGACTTGTTAGGTCGTAAAGGACCTAACTGGGCCAATTTGTACTTCTTTGGTCCTAATGGAGCCTAAATGGACATGTTTGATCCTAGTAGAGCCCAAACGGACTTGTTAGGTCATAAAGGACCTAACTGGGCCAATTTGTACTTCTTTGGTCCTAATGGAGCCCAAATGGACCTGTTTGATCATAATAGAGCCCAAATGGACTTTTTAGGTCATATAGGACCTAATTGGGCCAATTTGTACTTCTTTGGTCCTATTGGAGCCCCAATGGACCTGTTTGATCCTAATAGAGCCCAAATGGACTTTTTAGGTCATATAGGACCTAACTGGGCCAATTTGTACTTCTTTGGTCCTATTGGAGCCCCAAAGGACTTGTTTGATCCTAATAGTGCCCAAATGGACTTTTTAGGTCATATAGGACCTAACTGGGCAAATTTGTGGTTTCTTTGTCCTAATGGAGCCCAAATGGACTTGCTTGATCCTAGTAGAGCCCAAATGGACTTGTTAGGTCATAAAGGACCTAACTGGGCCAATTTGTATTTCTTTGGACCTAATAGAGCCCAAATGGACCTGTTTGATCCTAGTAGAGCCCAAATGGACTTGTTAGGTTATAAAGGACCTAACTGGGACAATTTGTACTTCTTTGGTCCTAATGAAGCCCAAATGGACCTGTTTGATCCTATTAGAGCCCAAATGGACTTTTTAGGTCATATAGGACCTAACTGGGGCAATTTGTACTTCTTTGGTCCTATCGGAGCCCAATTGGACTTGTTTGATCCTAATAGAGCCCAAATGAACTTTTTAGGTCATATAGGACCTAACTGGGCCAATTTGTACTTCTTTGGTCCTAATGGAGCCCAAATAGACCTGTTTGATCCTAATAGAGCCCAAATGGACTTTTTAGGTCATATAGGACCTAACTGGGCCAATTTGTACTTCTTTGGTCCTACTGGAGCCCAAATGGACTTGTTTGATCCTAATAGCGCCCAAATGGACTTTTTTGGTCATATAGGACCTAACCGGGCCAATTTGTACTTCTTCGGTCCTAATGGAGCCCAAATGGACTTGTTTGACCCTAATAGAGCCCAAATGGACTTGTTTGATCCTAATAGAGCCCAAATGGACTTGTTAGGTCATAAAGGACCTAACTGGGCCAATTTGTACTTCTTTGGTCCTAATGGAGCCCAAATGGACTTGCTTGATCCTAGTAGAGCCCAAATGGACTTGTTAGGTCATAAAGGACCTAACTGGGCCAATTTGTACTTCTTTGGTCCTAATGGAGCCCAACTGGACATGTTTGATCCAGGTAGAGCCCAAATGGACTTGTTAGGTCATAAAGGACCTAACTGGGTCAATTTGTACTTCTTTGATACTAATGGAGCCCAAATGCACCTGTTTGATCCAAGTAGCGCCCAAATGGACTTTTTAGGTCATATAGGACCTAACTGGGCCAATTTGTACTTCTTTGGTCCTATTGGAGCCCCAATGGACCTGTTTGATCCTAATAGAGCCCAAATGGACTTTTTAGGTCATTTAGGACCTAACTGGGCCAATTTGTACTTTCTTGGTCCTATTGGAGCCCCAATGGACTTGTTTGATCCTAATAGTGCTCAAATGGACTTTTTAGGTCATATAGGACCTAACTGGGCCAATTTGTACTTCTTTGGTCCTAATGGAGACCAAATGGACTTGTTTTACCCTAATAGAGCCCAAATGGACTTGTTTGATCCTAATAGAGCCCAAATGGACTTGTTAGGTCAAAAAGGACCTAACTGGGCCAATTTGTACTTCTTTGGTCCTAATGGAGCCTAAATGGACTTGTTTGATCCTAATAGAGCCCAAATGCACTATTTAGGTCATATAGAACCTAACTGGGCCAATTTGTACTTCTTTGGTCCTATTATAGCCCAAATGGACTTGTTTGATCCTAATAGAGCTAAAATGCACTTTTTAGGTCATATAGGACCTAACTGGGCCAATTTGTACTTCTTTGGTCCTATTGGAGCCAAAATGGACTTGTTTGATCCTAATAGAGCCCAAATGGACTTTTTAGGTCATATAGGACCTAACTGGGCCAATTTGTACATCTTTGGTCCTATTGGAGCCCAAATGGACTTGTTTGATCCTAGTAGAGCCCAAATGGACGTGTTAGGTCATAAAGGACCTAACTGGGCCAATTTGTACTTCTTTGGTCCTAATGGAGCCCAAATGGACGTGCTTGATGCTAGTATAACCCAAATGGACTTTTTAGGTCATATAGGACCAAAACGGGCCAATTTGTACTTCTTCGGTCCTAATGGAGCCCAAATGGACTAGTTTGACCCAAATAGAGCCCAAATGGACTTGTTTGATCCTAATAGAGCCCAAATGGACTTGTTAGGTCATAAAGGACCTAACTGGGCCAATTTGTACTTCTTTGGTCCTATTGGAGCCCAATTGGACTTGTTTGATCCTAATAGAGCCCAAATGGACTTTTTAGGTCATATAGGACCTAACTGGGCCAATTTGTACTTCTTTGGTCTTAATGGAGCCCAAATGGGCCTGTTTGATCCTAATAGAGCCCAAATGGACTTTTTCGGTCATATAGGACCTAACTGGGTCAATTTGTACTTCTTTGGTCCTATTGGAGCCCAAATGGACTTGTTTGATCCTAATAGAGCCCAAATGGACTTTTTAGGACATATAGGACCTAACTGGGCCAATTTGTACTTCTTTGGTCCTAATGGAGCCCAAATGGACTTGCTTGATCCTAGTAGAGCCCAAATGGACTTGTTAGGTCGTAAAGGACCTAACTGGGCCAATTTGTACTTCTTTGGTCCTAATGGAGCCTAAATGGACATGTTTGATCCTAGTAGAGCCCAAACGGACTTGTTAGGTCATAAAGGACCTAACTGGGCCAATTTGTACTTCTTTGGTCCTAATGGAGCCCAAATGGACCTGTTTGATCATAATAGAGCCCAAATGGACTTTTTAGGTCATATAGGACCTAATTGGGCCAATTTGTACTTCTTTGGTCCTATTGGAGCCCCAATGGACCTGTTTGATCCTAATAGAGCCCAAATGGACTTTTTAGGTCATATAGGACCTAACTGGGCCAATTTGTACTTCTTTGGTCCTATTGGAGCCCCAAAGGACTTGTTTGATCCTAATAGTGCCCAAATGGACTTTTTAGGTCATATAGGACCTAACTGGGCAAATTTGTGGTTTCTTTGTCCTAATGGAGCCCAAATGGACTTGCTTGATCCTAGTAGAGCCCAAATGGACTTGTTAGGTCATAAAGGACCTAACTGGGCCAATTTGTATTTCTTTGGACCTAATAGAGCCCAAATGGACCTGTTTGATCCTAGTAGAGCCCAAATGGACTTGTTAGGTTATAAAGGACCTAACTGGGACAATTTGTACTTCTTTGGTCCTAATGAAGCCCAAATGGACCTGTTTGATCCTATTAGAGCCCAAATGGACTTTTTAGGTCATATAGGACCTAACTGGGGCAATTTGTACTTCTTTGGTCCTATCGGAGCCCAATTGGACTTGTTTGATCCTAATAGAGCCCAAATGAACTTTTAAGGTCATATAGGACCTAACTGGGCCAATTTGTACTTCTTTGGTCCTAATGGAGCCCAAATAGACCTGTTTGATCCTAATAGAGCCCAAATGGACTTTTTAGGTCATATAGGACCTAACTGGGCCAATTTGTACTTCTTTGGTCCTACTGGAGCCCAAATGGACTTGTTTGATCCTAATAGCGCCCAAATGGACTTTTTTGGTCATATAGGACCTAACCGGGCCAATTTGTACTTCTTCGGTCCTAATGGAGCCCAAATGGACTTGTTTGACCCTAATAGAGCCCAAATGGACTTGTTTGATCCTAATAGAGCCCAAATGGACTTGTTAGGTCATAAAGGACCTAACTGGGCCAATTTGTACTTCTTTGGTCCTAATGGAGCCCAAATGGACTTGCTTGATCCTAGTAGAGCCCAAATGGACTTGTTAGGTCATAAAGGACCTAACTGGGCCAATTTGTACTTCTTTGGTCCTAATGGAGCCCAACTGGACATGTTTGATCCAGGTAGAGCCCAAATGGACTTGTTAGGTCATAAAGGACCTAACTGGGCCAATTTGTACTTCTTTGGTCCTAATGGAGCCCAAATGCACCTGTTTCATCCTAATAGAGCCCAAATGGACTTTTTAGGTCATATAGGACCTAACTGGGCCAATTTGTACTTCTTTGGTCCTATTGGAGCCCCAATGGACCTGTTTGATCCTAATAGAGCCCAAATGGACTTTTTAGGTCATTTAGGACCTAACTGGGCCAATTTGTACTTTCTTGGTCCTATTGGAGCTCAATGGACTTGTTTGATCCTAATAGTGCTCAAATGGACTTTTTAGGTCATATAGGACCTAACTGGGCCAATTTGTACTTCTTTGGTCCTAATGGAGACCAAATGGACTTGTTTTACCCTAATAGAGCCCAAATGGACTTGTTTGATCCTAATAGAGCCCAAATGGACTTGTTAGGTCAAAAAGGACCTAACTGGGCCAATTTGTACTTCTTTGGTCCTAATGGAGCCTAAATGGACTTGTTTGATCCTAATAGAGCCCAAATGCACTATTTAGGTCATATAGAACCTAACTGGGCCAATTTGTACTTCTTTGGTCCTATTATAGCCCAAATGGACTTGTTTGATCCTAATAGAGCTAAAATGCACTTTTTAGGTCATATAGGACCTAACTGGGCCAATTTGTACTTCTTTGGTCCTATTGGAGCCAAAATGGACTTGTTTGATCCTAATAGAGCCCAAATGGACTTTTTAGGTCATATAGGACCTAACTGGGCCAATTTGTACATCTTTGGTCCTATTGGAGCCCAAATGGACTTGTTTGATCCTAATAGAGCCCAAATGGACTTGTTTGAACCTAAAAGAGCCCAAATAGACTTGTTAGGTCATAAAGGACCTAACTGTGCCAATTTGTGCTTCTTTGGTCCTATTCGATCCCAAATGGACTTGTTTGATCGTAATAGAGCCCAAATGGACTTTTTAGGTCATATAGGACCTAACTGGGCCAATTTGTACTTCCTTGGTCCTATTGGAGCCCCAATGGACTTGTTTGATCATAATAGAGCCCATATGGACTAGTTAGGTCATAAAGGACCTAACTGGGCCATTTGTACTTCTTTGGTCCTAATGGAGCTCCAATGGACTTGTTTGATCCTAATAAAGCCCATATAGACCAGTTAGGTCATAAAGGACCTAACTGGGCCAATTTGTACTTCTTTGGTCCTAATGGAGCCCAAATGGACCTGTTTGCTCCTAATAGCGCCCAAATGGACTTTTTAGGTCATATAGGACCTAACCGGGCCAATTTGTACTTCTTCGGTCCTAATGGAGCCCAAATGGACTTGTTTGACCCTAATAGAGCCCAAATGGACTTGTTTGATCCTAATAGAGCCCAAATGGACTTGTTAGGTCATAAAGGACCTAACTGGGCCAATTTGTACTTCTTTGGTCCTAATGGAGCCCAAATGGACTTGCTTGATCCTAGTAGAGCCCAAATGGACTTGTTAGGTCATAAAGGACCTAACTGGGCCAATTTGTACTTCTTTGGTCCTAATAGAGCCCAACTGGACATGTTTGATCCAGGTAGAGCCCAAATGGACTTGTTAGGTCATAAAGGACCTAACTGGGCCAATTTGTACTTCTTTGGTCCTAATCGAGCCCAAATGGACTTGTTTGATCCTAATAGAGCCCAAATGGACTTTTTAGGTCATATAGGACCTAACTGGGCCAATTTGTACTTCTTTGGTCCTATTGGAGCCCAAATGGACCTGTTTGATCCTAATAGAGCCCAAATGGACTTTTTAGGTCATTTAGGACCTAACTGGGCCAATTTGTACTTTCTTGGTCCTATTGGAGCCCCAATGGACTTGTTTGATCCTAATAGTGCTCAAATGGACTTTTTAGGTCATATAGGACCTAACTGGGCCAATTTGTACTTCTTTGGTCCTAATGGAGACCAAATGGACTTGTTTTACCCTAATAGAGCCCAAATGGACTTGTTTGATCCTAATAGAGCCCAAATGGACTTGTTAGGTCAAAAAGGACCTAAATGGGCCAATTTGTACTTCTTTGGTCCTAATGGAGCCTAAATGGACTTGTTTGATCCTAATAGAGCCCAAATGCACTATTTAGGTCATATAGAACCTAACTGGGCCAATTTGTACTTCTTTGGTCCTATTATAGCCCAAGCGAAAATGCACATTTTAGGTCATATAGGACCTAACTGGGCCAATTTGTACTTCTTTGGTCCTATTGGAGCCAAAATGGACTTGTTTGATCCTAATAGAGCCCAAATGGACTTTTTAGGTCATATAGGACCTAACTGGGCCAATTTGTACATCTTTGGTCCTATTGGAGCCCAAATGGACTTGTTTGATCCTAATAGAGCCCAAATGGACTTGTTTGAACCTAAAAGAGCCCAAATAGACTTGTTAGGTCATAAAGGACCTAACTGTGCCAATTTGTACTTCTTTGGTCCTATTCGATCCCAAATGGACTTGTTTGATCGTAATAGTGCCCAAATGGACTTTTTAGGTCATATAGGACCTAACTGGGCCAATTTGTACTTCCTTGGTCCTATTGGAGCCCTAATGGACTTGTTTGATCCTAATAGAGCCCATATGGACTAGTTAGGTCATAAAGGACCTAACTGGGCCGTTTGTACTTCTTTGGTCCTAATGGAGCTCCAATGGACTTGTTTGATCCTAATAGAGCCCATATAGACCAGTTAGGTCATAAAGGACCTAACTGGGCCAATTTGTACTTCTTTGGTCCTAATGGAGCCCAAATGGACCTGTTTGCTCCTAATAGCGCCCAAATGGACTTTTTAGGTCATATAGGACCTAACCGGGCCAATTTGTACTTCTTCGGTCCTAATGGAGCCCAAATGGACTTGTTTGACCCTAATAGAGCCCAAATGGACTTGTTTGATCCTAATAGAGCCCAAATGGACTTGTTAGGTCATAAAGGACCTAACTGGGCCAATTTGTACTTCTTTGGTCCTAATGGAGCCCAAATGGACTTGCTTGATCCTAGTAGAGCCCAAATGGACTTGTTATGTCATAAAGGACCTAACTGGACCAATTTGTACTTCTTTGGTCCTAATGGAGCCCAAATAGACCTGTTTGATCCTAATAGAGCCCAAATGGACTTGTTAGGTCATAAAGGACCTAACTGGGCCAATTTGTACTTCTTTGGTCCAATTGGAGCCCAATTGGACCTGTTTGATCCTAATAGAGCCCAAATGGACTTTTTAGGTCATATAGGACCTAACTGGGCCAATTTGTACTTCTTTTCTCTTAATGGAGCCCCAATGGACCTGTTTGATCCTAGTAGTGCCCAAATGGACTTGTTAGGTCATATAGGACCTAACTGGGCAAATTTGTAGTTCTTTTGTCCTAATGGAGCCCAAATGGACTTGTTTGATCCTAATAGAGCCCAAATGGACTTTTTAGGTCATATAGGACCTAACTGGGCCAATTTGTACATCTTTGGTCCTATTGGAGCCCAAATGGACTTGTTTGATCCTAATAGAGCCCAAATGGACTTGTTTGAACCTAAAAGAGCCCAAATAGACTTGTTAGGTCATAAAGGACCTAACTGTGCCAATTTGTGCTTCTTTGGTCCTATTCGATCCCAAATGGACTTGTTTGATCGTAATAGAGCCCAAATGGACTTTTTAGGTCATATAGGACCTAACTGGGCCAATTTGTACTTCCTTGGTCCTATTGGAGCCCCAATGGACTTGTTTGATCATAATAGAGCCCATATGGACTAGTTAGGTCATAAAGGACCTAACTGGGCCATTTGTACTTCTTTGGTCCTAATGGAGCTCCAATGGACTTGTTTGATCCTAATAAAGCCCATATAGACCAGTTAGGTCATAAAGGACCTAACTGGGCCAATTTGTACTTCTTTGGTCCTAATGGAGCCCAAATGGACCTGTTTGCTCCTAATAGCGCCGAAATGGACTTTTTAGGTCATATAGGACCTAACCGGGTCAATTTGTACTTCTTCGGTCCTAATGGAGCCCAAATGGACTTGTTTGACCCTAATAGAGCCCAAATGGACTTGTTTGATCCTAATAGAGCCCAAATGGACTTGTTAGGTCATAAAGGACCTAACTGGGCCAATTTGTACTTCTTTGGTCCTAATGGAGCCCAAATGGACTTGCTTGATCCTAGTAGAGCCCAAATGGACTTGTTAGGTCATAAAGGACCTAACTGGGCCAATTTGTACTTCTTTGGTCCTAATAGAGCCCAACTGGACATGTTTGATCCAGGTAGAGCCCAAATGGACTTGTTAGGTCATAAAGGACCTAACTGGGCCAATTTGTACTTCTTTGGTCCTAATGGAGCCCAAATGCACCTGTTTGATCCTAATAGAGCCCAAATGGACTTTTTAGGTCATATAGGACCTAACTGGGCCAATTTGTACTTCTTTGGTCCTATTGGAGCCCCAATGGACCTGTTTGATCCTAATAGAGCCCAAATGGACTTTTTAGGTCATTTAGGACCTAACTGGGCCAATTTGTACTTTCTTGGTCCTATTGGAGCCCCAATGGACTTGTTTGATCCTAATAGTGCTCAAATGGACTTTTTAGGTCATATAGGACCTAACTGGGCCAATTTGTACTTCTTTGGTCCTAATGGAGACCAAATGGACTTGTTTTACCCTAATAGAGCCCAAATGGACTTGTTTGATCCTAATAGAGCCCAAATGGACTTGTTAGGTCAAAAAGGACCTAAATGGGCCAATTTGTACTTCTTTGGTCCTAATGGAGCCTAAATGGACTTGTTTGATCCTAATAGAGCCCAAATGCACTATTTAGGTCATATAGAACCTAACTGGGCCAATTTGTACTTCTTTGGTCCTATTATAGCCCAAGCGAAAATGCACATTTTAGGTCATATAGGACCTAACTGGGCCAATTTGTACTTCTTTGGTCCTATTGGAGCCAAAATGGACTTGTTTGATCCTAATAGAGCCCAAATGGACTTTTTAGGTCATATAGGACCTAACTGGGCCAATTTGTACATCTTTGGTCCTATTGGAGCCCAAATGGACTTGTTTGATCCTAATAGAGCCCAAATGGACTTGTTTGAACCTAAAAGAGCCCAAATAGACTTGTTTGGTCATAAAGGACCTAACTGTGCCAATTTGTACTTCTTTGGTCCTATTCGATCCCAAATGGACTTGTTTGATCGTAATAGTGCCCAAATGGACTTTTTAGGTCATATAGGACCTAACTGGGCCAATTTGTACTTCCTTGGTCCTATTGGAGCCCCAATGGACTTGTTTGATCCTAATAGAGCCCATATGGACCAGTTAGGTCATAAAGGACCTAACTGGGCCATTTGTACTTCTTTGGTCCTAATGGAGCTCCAATGGACTTGTTTGATCCTAATAAAGCCCATATAGACCAGTTAGGTCATAAAGGACCTAACTGGGCCAATTTGTACTTCTTTGGTCCTAATGGAGCCCAAATGGACCTGTTTGCTCCTAATAGCGCCCAAATGGACTTTTTAGGTCATATAGGACCTAACCGGGCCAATTTGTACTTCTTCGGTCCTAATGGAGCCCAAATGGACTTGTTTGACCCTAATAGAGCCCAAATGGACTTGTTTGATCCTAATAGAGCCCTAATGGACTTGTTAGGTCATAAAGGACCTAACTGGGCCAATTTGTACTTCTTTGGTCCTAATGGAGCCCAAATGGACTTGCTTGATCCTAGTAGAGCCCAAATGGACTTGATAGGTTATAAAGGACCTAACTGGGCCAATTTGTACTTCTTTGGTCCTAATGGAGCCCAAATGGACCTGTTTGATCCTAGTAGAGCCCAAATGGACTTGTTAGGTCATAAAGGACCTAACTGGGCCAATTTGTACTTCTTTGGTCCTAATGGAGCCCAAATGGACTTGCTTGATGCTAGTAGAACCCAAATGGACTTGTTATGTCATAAAGGACCTAACTGGACCAATTTGTACTTCTTTGGTCCTAATCGAGCCCAAATAGACCTGTTTGATCCTAATAGAGCCCAAATGGACTTGTTAGGTCATAAAGGACCTAACTGGGCCAATTTGTACTTCTTTGGTCCAATTGGAGCCCAATTGGACCTGTTTGATCCTAATAGAGCCCAAATGGACTTTTTAGGTCATATAGGACCTAACTGGGCCAATTTGTACTTCTTTTCTCTTAATGGAGCCCCAATGGACCTGTTTGATCCTAGTAGTGCCCAAATGGACTTGTTAGGTCATATAGGACCTAACTGGGCAAATTTGTAGTTCTTTTGTCCTAATGGAGCCCAAATGGACTTGTTTGATCCTAGTAGAGCCCAAATGGACTTGTTAGGTCATAAAGGACCTAACTGGGCCAATTTGTATTTCTTTGGTCCTAATGGAGCCCAAATGGACCTGTTTGATCCTAGTAGAGCCCAAATGGACTTGTTAGGTCATAAAGGACCTAACTGGGACAATTTGTACTTCTTTGGTCCTAATGGAGCCCAAATGGACCTGTTCGATCCTAATAGAGCCCAAATGGAATTTTTAGGTCATATAGGACCTAACTGGGCCAATTTGTACTTCTTTGGTCCTATTGGAGCCCCAATGGACCTGTTTGATCCTAATAGAGCCCAAATGGAATTTTTAGAACATTTTGGACCAAAGTGGGCCAATTTGTCCTTCTTTGGTCATATTGGAGCCCAAATGGACTTGTTTGATCCTTATAGAGCCCAAATGGACTTTTAGGTCATATAGGACCTAATGGGTCAATTTGTACTTCTTGGTCTATTGGAGCCCAAATGGACTTGTTTGATCCTAATAGAGCCCAAATGGACTTTTTAGGTCATATAGGACCTAACTGGGCCAATTTGTACTTCTTTGGTCCTAATGGAGCCCAAATGGACTTGCTTGATCCTAGTAGAGCCCAAATGGACTTGTTAGGTCATAAAGGACCTAACTGGGCCAATTTGTACTTCTTGGTCCTAATGGAGCCCAAATAGACTTGTTTGATCCTAGTAGAGCCCAAATGGACTTGTTAGGTCATAAAGGACCTAATGGGCCAATTTGTACTTCTTGGTCCTAATGGAGCCCAAATGGACATGTTTGATCCTAGTAGAGCCCAAATGGACTTTTTAGGTCATAAAGTACCTAATGGGCCAATTTGTACTTCTTGGTCCTAATGGAGCCCAAATGGACTGTTTGATCATAATAGAGCCCAAATGGACTTTTTAGGTCATATAGGACCTAATGGGCCAATTTGTACTTCTTTGGTCTATTGAGCCCCAATGGACTGTTTGATCTGATAGAGCCCAAATGGACTTTTTAGGTCATATAGGACCGGCCAATTTGTACTTCTTGGTCCTATTGGAGCCCAAATGGACTTGTTTGATCCTAGTAGAGCCCAAATAGACTTGTTAGGTCATAAAGGACCTAATGGGCCAATTTGTACTTCTTGGTCTATCGGAGCCCAATTGGACATGTTTGACCTAATAGAGCCCAAATGGACTTTTTAGGTCAATAGACCTATGCAATTACTCTTGTCTATGAGCCCAAATGGACTGTTTGATCCTAATAGAGCCCAAATGGACTTTTTAAGTCATATAGACCTAACGGCCAATTTGTACTTCTTTGGTCCTACTGGAGCCCAAATGGACTTGTTTGATCCTAATAGCGCCCAAATGAACTTTTTGGTCATATAGACCTAAGGCCAATTTGTACTTCTTGGTCTAATGGAGCCCAAATGGACTTTTGTACAAATTGTTTGATCCTAATAGAGCCCAAATGGACTTGTTAGGTCATAAAGGACCTAACTGGGCCAATTTGTACTTCTTTGGTCCTAATGGAGCCCAAATGGACTTGCTTGATCCTAGTATAGCCCAAATGGACTTGTTAGGTCATAAAGGACCTAACTGGGGCAATTTGTACTTCTTTGGTCCTAATGGAGCCCAAATGGACTTGCTTGATCCTAGTAGAGCCCAAATGGACTTGTTAGGTCATAAAGGACCTAACTGGGCCAATTTGTACTTCTTTGGTCCTAATGGAGCCCAAATGGACCTGTTTGATCCTAGTAGAGCCCAAATGGACTTGTTAGGTCATAAAGGACCTAACTGGGCCAATTTGTACTTCTTTGGTCCCTATGGAGCCCAAATGGACTTGCTTGATCCTAGTACAGGCCAAATGGACTTGTTATGTCATAAAGGACCTAACTGGACCAATTTATACTTCTTTGGTCCTAATGGAGCACAAATGGACCTGTTTGATCCTAGTAGAGCCCAAATGGACTTGTTAGGTCATAAAGGACCTAACTGGGCCAATTTGTACTTCTTTGGTCCTATTGGAGGCAAAATGGACCTGTTTGATCCTAATAGAGCCCAAATGGACTTTTTCGGTCATATAGGACCTAACTGGGTCAATTTGTACTTCTTTGGTCCTATTGGAGCCCAAATGGACTTGTTTGATCCTAATAGAGCCCAAATGGACTTTTTAGGTCATATAGGACCTAACTGGGCCAATTTGTACTTCTTTGGTCCTAATGGAGCCCAAATGGACATGTTTGATCCTAGTGGAGCCCAAATAGACTTGTTAGGTCATAAAGGACCTAACTGGGCCAATTTGTACATCTTTGGTCCTAATGGAGCCCAAATGGACCTGTTCGATCCTAATAGAGCCCAAATGGACTTTTTAGGTCATATAGGACCTAACTGGGCCAATTTGTACTTCTTTGGTCCTATTGGAGCCCCAATGGACCTGTTTGATCCTGATAGAGCCCAAATGGACTTTTTAGGTCATATAGGACGTAACTGGGCCAATTTGTACTTCTTTGGTCCTATTGGAGCCCCAATGGACTTGTTTGATCCTAGTGGAGCCCAAATAGACTTGTTAGGTCATAAAGGACCTAACTGGGCCAATTTGTACTTCTTTGGTCCTATCGGAGCCCAATTGGACTTGTTTGATCCTAATAGAGCCCAAATGGACTTTTTAGGTCATATAGGACCTAACTGGGCCAATTTGTACTTCTTTGGTCCTAATGGAGCCCAAATGGACCTGTTTGATCCTAATAGAGCCCAAATGGACTTTTTAGGTCATATAGGACCTAACTGGGCCAATTTGTACTTCTTTGGTCCTACTGGAGCCCAAATGGACTTGTTTGATCCTAATAGCGCCCAAATGGACTTTTTTGGTCATATAGGACCTAACCGGGCCAATTTGTACTTCTTCGGTCCTAATGGAGCCCAAATGGACTTGTTTGACCCGAATAGAGACCAAATGGATTTGTTTGATCCTAATAGAGCCCAAATGGACTTGTTAGGTCATAAAGGACCTAACTGGGCCAATTTGTACTTCTTTGGTCCTAATGGAGCCCAAATGGACTTGCTTGATCCTAGTAGAGCCCAAATGGACTTGTTAGGTCATAAAGGACCTAACTGGGCCAATTTGTACTTCTTTGGTCCTAATGGAGCCCAAATGGACATGTTTGATCCTAGTGGAGCCCAAATAGACTTGTTAGGTCATAAAGGACCTAACTGGGGCAATTTGTACTTCTTTGGTCCTAATGGAGCCCAAATGGACTTGCTTGATCCTAGTAGAGCCCAAATGGACTTGTTAGGTCATAAAGGACCTAACTGGGCCAATTTGTACTTCTTTGGTCCTAATGGAGCCCAAATGGACCTGTTTGATCCTAGTAGAGCCCAAATGGACTTGTTAGGTCATAAAGGACCTAACTGGGCCAATTTGTACTTCTTTGGTCCCTATGGAGCCCAAATGGACTTGCTTGATCCTAGTACAGCCCAAATGGACTTGTTAGGTCATTTAGGACCTAACTGGGCCAATTTGTACTTCTTTGGTCCTATTGGAGCCCAAATGGACTTGTTTGATCCTAATAGAGCCCAAATGGACTTTTTAGGTCATATAGGACCTAACTGGGCCAATTTGTACTTCTTTGGTCCTAATGGAGCCCAAATGGACATGTTTGATCCTAGTGGAGCCCAAATAGACTTGTTAGGTCATAAAGGACCTAACTGGGCCAATTTGTACTTCTTTGGTCCTAATGGAGCCCAAATGGACCTGTTCGATCCTAATAGAGCCCAAATGGACTTTTTAGGTCATATAGGACCTAACTGGGCCAATTTGTACTTCTTTGGTCCTATTGGAGTCCCAATGGACCTGTTTGATCCTGATAGATCCCAAATGGACTTTTTAGGTCATATAGGACGTAACTGGGCCAATTTGTACTTCTTTGGTCCTATTGGAGCCCCAATGGACTTGTTTGATCCTAGTGGAGCCCAAATAGACTTGTTAGGTCATAAAGGACCTAACTGGGCCAATTTGTACTTCTTTGGTCCTATCGGAGCCCAATTGGACTTGTTTGATCCTAATAGAGCCCAAATGGACTTTTTAGGTCATATAGGACCTAACTGGGCCAATTTGTACTTCTTTGGTCCTAATGGAGCCCAAATGGACCTGTTTGATCCTAATAGAGCCCAAATGGACTTTTTAGGTCATATAGGACCTAACTGGGCCAATTTGTACTTCTTTGGTCCTACTGGAGCCCAAATGGACTTGTTTGATCCTAATAGGCCCAAATGGACTTTTTGGTCATATAGACCTAAGGGCCAATTTGTACTTCTTGGTCCTAATGGAGCCCAAATGGACTGTTGACAATAGAGCCAAATGGTTTGTTTGATCTAATAGAGCCCAAATGGACTTGTTAGGTCATAAGGACCTAATGGCCAATTTGTACTTCTTGGTCTAATGGAGCCCAAATGGACTTGCTTGATCCTAGTAGAGCCAATGGACTTGTTAGGTCATAAAGGACCTACCAATTTGTACTTCTTGGTCATAGCCCAAATGGACTGTTGATCTAGTAACCAAATGGACTTTTAGGTCATAAAGGACCTAACTGCGCCAATTTGTACTTCTTTGGTCCTAATGGAGCCCAAATGGACATGTTTCATCCTAGTGGAGCCCAAATAGACTTGTTAGGTCATAAAGGACCTAACTGGGCCAATTTGTACTTCTTTGGTCCTAATGGAGCCCAAATGGACCTGTTCGATCCTAATAGAGCCCAAATGGACTTTTTAGGTCATATAGGACCTAACTGGGCCAATTTGTACTTCTTTGGTCCTATTGGAGCCCCAATGGACCAGTTTGATCCTAATAGAGCCCAAATGGACTTTTTAGGTCATTTAGGACCTAACTGGGCCAATTTGTACTTCTTTGGTCCTATTGGAGCCCCAATGAACTTGTTTGATCCTAATAGTGCCCAAATGGACTTTTTAGGTCATATAGGACCTAACCGGGCCAATTTGTACTTCTTCGGTCCTAATGGAGCCCAAATGGACTTGTTTGACCCGAATAGAGACCAAATGGAGTTGTTTGATCCTAATAGAGCCCAAATGGACTTGTTAGGTCATAAAGGACCTAACTGGGCCAATTTGTACTTTTTTGGTCCTAATGGAGCCCAAATGGACTTGCTTGATCCTAGTAGAGCCCAAATGGACTTGTTAGGTCATAAAGGACCTAACTGGGCCAATTTGTACTTCTTTGGTCCTAATGGAGCCCAAAAGGACATGTTTGATCCTAGTGGAGCCCAAATGGACTTGTTAGGTCATAAAGGACCTAACTGGGCCAATTTGTACTTCTTTGGTCCCTATGGAGCCCAAATGGACTTGCTTGATCCTAGTACAGGCCAAATGGACTTGTTAGGTCATAAAGGACCTAACTGGACCAATTTGTACTTCTTTGGTCCTAATGGAGCACAAATGGACCTGTTTGATCCTAGTAGAGCCCAAATGGACTTGTTAGGTCATAAAGGACCTAACTGGGCCAATTTGTACATCTTTGGTCCTATTGGAGGCAAAATGGACCTGTTTGATCCTAATAGAGCCCAAATGGACTTTTTGGGTCATATAGGACCTAACTGGGCCAATTTGTACATCTTTGGTCCTAATGGAGCCCAAATGGACTTGTTTGATCCTAATAGAGCCCAAATGGACATTTTAGGTCATATAGGACCTAACTGGGCCAATTTGTACTTCTTTGGTCCTAATGGAGCCCAAATGGACATGTTTGATCCTAGTGGAGCCTAAATAGACTTGTTAGGTCATAAGGGACCGAGAAGGGCCAATTTGTCCATCTTTGGTCTAATGGAGCCCAAATGGACTGTTTGATCCTAATAGAGCCCAAATGGACTTTTTAGGTCATATAGGACCTAACTGGGCCAATTTGTACTTCTTTGGTCTATTGGAGCCCAATGGACTTGTTTGATCCTAGTGGAGCCCAAATAGACTTGTTAGGTCATAAAGGACCTAATGGGCCAATTTGTACTTCTTGGTCTAATGGAGCCCAAATGGACCTGTTCGATCCTAATAGAGCCCAAATGGACTTTTTAGGTCATATAGGACCTAACTGGGCCAATTTGTACTTCTTTGGTCCTACTGGAGCCCAAATGGACTTGTTTGATCCAAATAGCGCCCAAATGGACTTTTTTGGTCATATAGGACCTAACCGGGCCAATTGGGACTTCTTGGTCCTAATGTAGCCCAAATGGACTTGTTTGACCTAATAGAGCCCAAATGATTGTTTGATCCTAATAGAGCCCAAATGGACTTGTTAGGTCATAAAGGACCTAACTGGGCCAATTTGTACTTCTTTGGTCCTAATGGAGCCCAAATGGACTTGCTTGATCCTAGTAGAGCCCAAATGGACGTGTTAGGTCATAAAGGACCTAACTGGGCCAATTTGTACTTCTTTGGTCCTAATGGAGCCCAAATGGACATGTTTGATCAAGGTAGAGCCCAAATGGACTTGTTAGGTCATAAAGGACCAAACTGGGCCAATTTGTACTTCTTTGGTCCTAATGAAGCCCAAATGGACCTGTTTGATCCTAATAGAGCCCAAATGGACTTTTTAGGTCATATAGGACCTAACTGGGCCAATTTGTACTTCTTTGGTCCTATTGGAGCCCCAATGGACCTGTTTGATCCTAATAGAGCCCAAATGGACTTTTTACGTCATTTAGGACCTAACTGGGCAAATTTGTACTTCTTTGGTCCTATTGGAGCCCCAATGGACTTGTTTGATCCTAATAATGCCCAAATGGACTTTTTAGGTCATATAGGACCTAACTAGGCCAATTTGTACTTCTTTGGTCCTAATGGAGCCCAAATGGACTTGCTTGATCCTAGTAGAGCCCAAATGGACTTGTTAGGTCATAAGGACCTAACTGGGCCAATTTGTACTTCTTGGTCCTAATGGAGCCCAAATGGACCTGTTGGATCCTAGTAGAGCCCAAATGGACTTGTTAGGTCATAAAGGACCTAACTGGGCCAATTTGTACTTCTTTGGTCCCTATGGAGCCCAAATGGACTTCTTGATCCTAGTACAGCCCAAATGGACTTGTTAGGTCATAAAGGACCTAACTGGACCAATTTGTACTTCTTTGGTCCTAATGGAGCACAAATGGACCTGTTTGATCCTAGTAGAGCCCAAATGGACTTGTTAGGTCATAAAGGACCTAACTGGGCAAATTTGTACTTCTTTGGTTCTATTGGAGGCAAAATGGACCTGTTTGATCCTAATAGAGCCGAAATGGACTTTTTCGGTCATATAGGACCTAACTTGGTCAATTTGTACTTCTTTGGTCCTATTGGAGCCCAAATGGACTTGTTTGATCCTAATAGAGCCCAAATGGACTTTTTAGGTCATATAGGACCTAACTGGGCCAATTTGTACTTCTTTGGTCCTAATGGAGCCCAAATGGACATGTTTGAACCTAGTGGATCCCAAATAGACTTGTTAGGTCATAACGGAACTAACTGGGCCAATTTGTACTTCTTTGGTCCTAATGGAGCCCAAATGGACCTGTTCGATCCTAATAGAGCCCAAATGGACTTTTTAGGTCATATAGGACCTAACTGGGCCAATTTGTACTTCTTTGGTCCTACTGGAGCCCAAATGGACTTGTTTGATCCTAATAGCGCCCAAATGGACTTTTTTGGTCATATAGGACCTAACCGGGCCAATTTGTACTTCTTCGGTCCTAATGTAGCCCAAATGGACTTGTTTGACCCTAATAGAGCCCAAATGGATTTATTTGATCCTAATAGAGCCCAAAAGGACTAGTTAGGTCATAAAGGACCTAACTGGGCCAATTTGTACTTCTTTGGTCCTAATGGAGCCCAAATGGACTTGCTTGATCCTAGTAGAGCCCAAATGGACTTGTTAGGTCATAAAGGACCTAACTGGGCCAATTTGTACTTCTTTGGTCCTAATGGAGCCCAAATGGACATGTTTGATCCAGGTAGAGCCCAAATGGACTTGTTAGGTCATAAAGGACCAAACTGGGCCAATTTGTACTTCTTTGGTCCTAATGAAGCCCAAATGGACCTGTTTGATCCTAATAGAGCCCAAATGGACTTTTTAGGTCATATAGGACCTAACTGGGCCAATTTGTACTTCTTTGGTCCTATTGGAGCCCAAATGGACCTGTTTGATCCTAATAGAGCCCAAATGGACTTTTTAGGTCATTTAGGACCTAACTGGGCCAATTTGTACTTCTTTGGTCCTATTGGAGCCCCAATGGACTTGTTTGATCCTAATAGTGCCCAAATGGACTTTTTAGGTCATATAGGACCTAACTGGGCCAATTTGTACTTCTTTGGTCCTAATGGAGACCAAATGGACTTGTTGCAATAGAGCCCAAATGGACTTGTTTGATCCTAATAGAGCCCAAATGGACTTGTTTGGTCAAAAGGACCTAATGGGCCAATTTGTACTTCTTTGGTCCTAATGAAGCCCAAATGGACTGTTTGATCCTAATAGAGCCCAAATGGACTTTTAGGTCATATAGGACCTAATGGGCCAATTTGTACTTCTTGGTCCTATTGGAGCCCCAATGGACCTATTTGATCCTAATAGAGCCCAAATGGACTTTTTAGGTCATTTAGGACCTAACTGGGCCAATTTGTACTTCTTGGTCTATTGGAGCCCAAATGGACTTGTTTGATCCTAATAGTGCCCAAATGGACTTTTTAGGTCATATAGGACCTAACTGGGCCAATTTGTACTTCTTGGTCTATTAGAGCCCAAATGGACTTGTTTGATCCTAGTAGAGCCCAAATAGACTTGTTAGGTCATAAAGGACCTAACGGGCCAATTTGTACTTCTTTGGTCCTAATGGAGCCCAAATGGACTGTTTGATCCTAATAGAGCCCAAATGGACTTTTTAGGTCATATAGGACCTAACTTGGCCAATTTGTAAATCTTTGGTCCTACTGGAGCCCAAATGGACTTGTTTGATCCTAATAGAGCCCAAATGGACTTTTTGGTCATATAGACCTGGGCCAATTTGTACTTCTTGGTCCTAATGTAGCCCAAATGGACTTGTTTGATAATAGAGCCAAATTTACTAATAGAGCCCAATGGACTGTTAGGTCATAAAGGACCTAATGGGCCAATTTGTACTTCTTTGGTCCTAATGGAGCCCAAATGGACTTGCTTGATCCTAGTAGAGCCCAAATGGACTTGTTAGGTCATAAAGGACCTAACTGGGCCAATTTGTACTTCTTTGGTCCTAATGGAGCCCAAATGGACATGTTTGATCCTAGTAGAGCCCAAATGGACTTGTTAGGTCATAAAGGACCAAACTGGGCCAATTTGTACTTCTTTGGTCCTAATGAAGCCCAAATGGACCTGTTTGATCCTAATAGAGCCCAAATGGACTTTTTAGGTCATATAGGACCTAACTGGGCCAATTTGTTCTTCTTTGGTCCTATTGGAGCCCCAATGGACCTGTTTGATCCTAATAGAGCCCAAATGGACTTTTTAGGTCATTTAGGACCTAACTGGGCCAATTTGTACTTCTTTGGTCCTATTGGAGCCCCAATGGACTTGTTTGATCCTAATAGTGCCCAAATGGACTTTTTTGGTCATATAGGACCTAACTGGGCCAATTTGTACTTCTTTGGTCCTAATGGAGACCAAATGGACTTGTTTGACCCTAATAGAGCCCAAATGGACTTGTTTGATCCTAATAGAGTCCAAATGGACTTGTTTGGTCAAAAAGGACCTAACTGGGCCAATTTGTACTTCTTTGGTCCTAATGAAGCCCAAATGGACCTGTTTGATCCTAATAGAGCCTAAATGGACTTTTTAGGTCA
>JAUPTC010001585.1:0-23031 GCA_030762895.1 Sophora flavescens
TTGTAATTTTCCATGATTATAAAAAAGTAAGCTTTTATGCTGAATTTTAATATATTTTTTACTTATAAAAAATTGATAGTAGCAATGATAACTTTTTCAAAACTATAAGATGCAGCATGTTAAAATATAATAAATAAAATAATACAAATTTTAAGAAAATGCAAACTTACAATTAAGGTTAAAACATTAATATGTATAATGAGTTAGTTTTAGTTATTATAAATATAGCTGTAATATTCTTATTCATAATGTTAATATTAAAAGAGTTTACTTTTGATATATTATTAATATAATTTTTTTATATTCTCAACTAATCGTGAGTTATTTGTAAAAAAATTAATCATAAGTTATAGTATATATAATTACTAAGGTAGTTATGATAATAGTTAAACATTTTTAATAATGTGTCAATTATGATTGTTGACAATATAAAAAAAAAAAACTTTGAGAAATTACATTCCACCCCCTTAAGTTTTGTTTAAAACATTTATCCCAAAGTTACTTCAAAATACATTCCACCCACTTTCGTTGACTATTAACTAACTCAACATTAATGGAATATTCAATTTGACCTTATTGGATCTAAAATAACTAGATATGATGTTTTTGAGATTGATATTTGATTGCAAACAAGTAAGCCATCAAAGACTTTGCACCAAAATTAAGATTTCATGGTCCCTCTCTTTCAGATTCAATGGTGTGGGGACATGTGGGGCCAAGGAAAGTAGAAAAGGAATCGTGATCGTCGGTGGCGTGTGAGGTGTGAGGCGGAGGGAGGGATGTGAGATGGTTCGGGTTTAGGGTTAGGGGAAGAGTGGAGGAGGTTGGCGAGGTGACAAGGGAGTCGGGGTGAGTTTACTTGCAAAAAAGGTTGAAGAAGGACTTGACGTAAATCTTTAGGAAGGTTTGATTTAGTTTTTTTTTATATTTAAGCCTCAAATAGTTTGTTTTTATTTTTGCATTAAGGTGTTTCTAATCTAAAAAATAAAAAGAAAAGTTACGATAATTAATTTTGCATAATGACCCGTTTGGGGGCGTAAAAACAATAGTTGATAGAGGTCTTTACATAAAAATAAGTTTATCCAATGGTGATTGTTGGTTTGTGGCTTATAGATACTCAAGAAGGGAGTTGAATTGAGTATTGGTGATTTTGAAAACTTTCCCACTTTGTGCAAAAGCATATTCTTTTCTAGACCTCTTGAAAAAGTTTTGTCAACCCAACTAACCAAAACAAGTTTTTGCCGTCAATTGATTCAGGGCTTTTTGTTCTTTAGCAAGAAGATAGATGAAAAGATTGATTTCAGATATTTAACATTCACAAGTTATTCCTTTAATTGCCTAAACATACATTTATCAATTAAAAGCAATTAAAAGAGTTAAGGGATGAGAGAAATGCAAATCAAAGATTTATCATGGTTCCTTCCACTCTTCAAGTAACCTGCATCCGATCCCCACAATTACTGTGAGTTTTGTCCACTAAAATCAATATCAATTACAAAATCCCACAAGCTTCAACTCTCGAGGTTCCTTCTACCCAATGGGTGACTTTTTATATTGACGATCTTGCGTTTCAAAGTGCACTTCTTCTCTTGATCTCTGAGAGAGAATACCTTCTCTAATCTTCCCTTTTGTAATAAGAAAAGATTTTGATTTTGATTTTGATTCTAAGAAATCAAATATTACAAATTGAAGCTCTTTAGAAATATTCAAGTATTCTCCAATGAAAAGCTCTCTCATTGAATTTCGTGTTTTAATCTCAATATTAGTAGATTGTTGTTAGGGGAAAGTGTTTGCCCTTGCCTTTATATATTAGTATGTATCAAAATGAATCCGTTAGGCACATTTGAAGTCAGTTGAGATCAAAACAAACTTTCTTTGAAAAGTTTAAGTTGCTCGATCAGTAATTGTGTAATTGTTGGGCGAATGCGGGGCAAGTATGCCTAGTGCATTACTGCCGTATGCGGTGGTGATACCGGTTATCATATCCCGCGAGGATTGGATGTCCAAGTACTTAATTCACAAACTCAGCAGCTATCTAGACTATGAAGAGAAATCAAAACAGAAACAAAAGAAAGGAGAAAAGTTCTTTGAGGATTTATCGAACACTTGGAGTCTTGAAAAGAGATATGTTGGGACTAGACTTCACCCAAACCTCTGTCTCATGTACTACCAAGACTAGATACCTCCCATTCATGCTTCAAATATTAAAATCAATCCACAAAATTACTCATGGATTCCTCGGATGGCGAGCATAAATCCATTAATAGACCTAATTTCCTTAGGGTGGCCTAGATTAATAATTTGCATTAGGATAAGGATTACGTGATTACTAGTAAACCAAACTCCATTCCTAGATGCAAGGGGTTACTAGGTGATTAAATTCAGTTCGGTTCTAATACGAATTTTAATGGATATCAAAACACTAATCGAGTCATGGGGGTGCTAGCCATGACAAGCATTAAGCATGGAAAATTAATCACTAATACGAATGCATGAACCGAATCAACAATCAAAAGTAAATACATAATAATCGTTTGATTACATCTAATCCCAACAAACGGGAATTAGCTACTCATAATTAAGAGAACTAAACCGGAAAAGTAGTATAGAAAGAAGAAAGGGAGAACCGTTGAAGCTTTCCAATCGTCAACAACCCCTAACTAAGCTCCCTTTTAGGTTGGAACCTATTGACCCGCTCAAGTGCCTCCCCTCTCAAAACTCTTAAAACTCTCATTCCACCTAAGACAACAATTTATACCAATCGAATACGTGTGGCTGAAGGCATGTTAAAAAATCCGATCTTAAGATTGATCTCTACAGGCTTGAGAGTACTTGCGAGGCGAGATGGGGATTCTTCTCAAATACGCCTAGTGATGAGTATCGGGGCCTGGGCGTGATGGCTTCGGTGCTCCGAGGGATCTCGCGGGCGAGGCAAGAGAAGATGACATTTTCGGTACAGTTGGTCTTGACCGCGAGGCGAATAGTCTCTCGCAGGGGGCATTTCCCGTGTGACTTCCGGCTTTTGGTCCTTCTGCTGCAGCATCATGTCGTGATGGTCATCACGACCAGAACGTGATAGCTCTGTTTGGCTCATATTCTTCACTTTTCAAGCTCTGTTCATCCAGGCTCCATCATGGCTGATTTTGATCAATTTTACATTAATTCCCTGCAGTGACATCGAAACCGCTTCACCCGTTCAAGCGAAAAACTAACTAAAATTCAAATAAAACTAATCTATGTGAAAATGATGTAAAAGTGTACAAAAACATGATGTAAAATCACCTATCAATCGGTGCATTAAACAAAAGTTTCCCATTTTTATAATGAGTAGCACGATTGCGAAATGGATTGTTTGTGGAATTGTGATTTTGACTAATACATAGATGGTGCATCAATTGTGTTTTGATAATCATAAGCATTCTCATTCCAGAGGTCTTTATCGATTAGTTCAATTGCATAATCATTATCAAAGTCTTTGACTTATTTGGGCTTATGCATCGATGTGTATCAATCGATTGTTCATCATTTTCAAAGATTTTACTTTGTTTCTGGGTATACATCGATGTACTAATCGATTGACGAGCATTTACAAATGATGTTGCCATCCAGTTTAGTCTTATGCATCAATTGTGCAATTCGGTTGTATGCTCCTTTCAAAAAGTGTTACCTTCTCACCTTAACATCGACTAAAATCGATTTCCAAAAGCTTGTTTTGCATACTGATCGGGTTAGTTAGGAATCAATCGACGATACATTGATGTATAGCATTTACACATTGATACACATATGTTTTCATTAAAAGTTAGTTCATTAAGCAAAGTACGACGATGTATACATAGATGTTAAACTTTTTCAATTAATTTTTCATTCTAAGTTCATTTTACTTTTTTTTATGTAAACTTTTAGATTTGTTTTTAAAGAGAGTTATTTCACAAAGAGAAGCTTAAATGTTTCTTTACATTAAAATCTAATTTTTGCTTGAGATGCCTCGTGATTCAACGGGAAATTCTTCATCTTGAACATTCCTTCTGATCATTCCTTACTTCTTTGATCGCTTTTGCATCCTTTTCGTTGCACTAATGATATCTTACACAAACATTTAAACTCTGGAAAGTAGTTAGTGAATCAAAAGTATAATTCAAGTTAGTGAATCAAAGTATAATTCAAATAAAATGTTATATCGTAGATCATCAGAAAAAGAGTTTTATTTTCACTTTTACTCCTTGTCTATGTGGCCTTCTTACACATTTTGGATCATGAATTAATATCGATTGATAAGATGGTACTCCTTTTTTCTCCCCCTTTTATTATCAAAAGAAATAATGGGAGATTTAATCCATATACTAGGTACACATACTAAAGAATATTCATGTAAAAGCAAAGTTCATTCACATACCTTATTATGATTCCAAAAAGAGAGTACATTATATCAAAATATGATTCAAAATAGTAAAACAACAATCGAACATTCAATTAATCATCCTAACATCAAAGACACAAACACTAAAAACCCTAAATATAAGCATCTTCATTATTCCTTGGCCCTTGAGGGTGTTGTGTAGGCCTCGCTTGTGAACATAAGGAATTCTTCTTCCTCTTGCATTCTCAATGCAGAGACGTTTGGCTTTCATTTGACAATATCTTCTCGAGGTTGGAGTTGTTTCTGAGGGGTGAGGTGAAGTACTGGGGATGACTCATGTGATGTAGATGGGAAGACGACGCTTCGAGATATTGATCTTTAACTAATGTAGTCTAAAGTCCTCTTGATCATCAAATTTTACTTATTTTGTTCCTCTTTTGCTCAAGATTTCAATCATTATGATTAGCTATCCATCTTGGAACCATTTCATTTTTTTCCATCGAGCCCTTGGCTCATCTCGACCTCTTACCCATTCTTCATAGAACCCTAGCTACTTTCATCTCGCCAGCATGGTGCCCTCACCAAACTTGTGATCTTTGCTTGTTTGGAACCTCTCCCCATATTCCATTGGACTCCAAAGTTCTCACAATTTCTATAAACTGCACGGGTAGAAAGTAGCTCCACCGGATTTTGCAATCAACCATGTCTACACACTATATAGCCCGAAATTTATCGTTTCTCAATATTGCCCGTAGCATCATAATATCATTGTTCTATAACTTAGATGGTTACCGACCTTGGTAGCAATATCCTATGAGCACATACTGAAGAGGCCTGTTTTGAACATGCATGAGGCATATTGACGGTCTCTCCTTCTTGTGCATTCTAAACCAAGAAGCACCTTTTAGCATTCTTGTCATAGGCATTTCAACCAAGCACTTTTAGGGTCTTATTCCAGCCAAGTTACTTCCAGGTATCCATTCTGTTGAATCTGAAAACTCATCAAAGTCATCTCTATTATCTTATTTTAACTTAGCAAAAAAATCACATTATCATCTCTAGAGTAGCAATAAAATGCTTTAATCAAAAGTTGGGTATATGCCACTTTTTGTTTGTAGGAAATCACCCAGTTTTTTGTATTCTTCAAGGATCTTGTGGGAGAAGTAAACCATTTTTCTCAAAAATAGTTAAATCCACAGTTCTTTCTTCTTGGGCATCTCTAGCTTAAAATCCATTCTTGTAAAGCATAATGTCTTATTCTCCTTCATCTGAGAAATATCTTTTTCAGTAAGCTTAATTTCAGCATTGAGATCCTATCCTTTTCTTCTTCATCATTCTTTTTTCTCTTCTTTTGCCCCACCTTCTTCTTGGGTCCTTCTTGCCCACCTTCTCTTACTTCTTTCTTCTTTCTTGCAGTTTAGATGCCTCACCCACCTTTTTCTTTTCCCTTTTGCTTCCCTTTTTCTTAGTAGGTTCCCTTTTTGATTTGAGCTTTTAGCCTTGAGAGGCTCCTTGGTTTTTTCCAATTTCTTTCTCTTATGGCATGGGGCTGTGGAACAAGAAAGTTGTTGAGTGTAGAGGATTGGGTTGAAGATGATGATGTAGAGTTGGAGGAAAGGTGTAGAAGGTCCATTTTGCTTAACTCGGCCATTGAGAGATTTTCGAAGCTCGTTGGGTTTTGGATGTTGAAATTTTCTTGATTTGGAAATGTGAGAGATTTGGGAGGAAAGTTCTGAGTATTTCAAGAATTTTATCCAATAATCGATGTACCAATCGATTTTCGAAAGTTGTTTTCATCTTGTTCAATATTAATATTGATGGACAAAGTATCGTGATTGAATTTGAGCTATGTCAATCGATGTGTCAATGGATGTATAGCCTTAGTCGAGAAAGTACCAAGTTAAATCGAACTCAAGAGTAAATCATGTATAGCTATGGCCGAAAGTCCAACAAGCGTGATACACTCAATCGATGTAGACATTAGATGTTGTGCAAGTCGCTGAGTCCCAAGTTACGAAACTTCCACTCAATCGATGTTACCATCGTATTTATATCAGGATTATCAATTTTAACCCAATGTAAATCGATGTATCAATCGGTATATAAGAACTTATAGAGAGAAGTGCTTCTTGGATTAGTGGTTCAATCGATGTACAAGTCGATTTATACTTGTGATCGGTTTGAGATTTTCTCGATTTTACAGTGAATCGAGTGTTTGGAATCGATGTATAATGACTTCCCGAGAAAGTCGTGGTTTTCATTTTGTCTAACAATTGATGTATCAATCGATGTGCTAGTGTTTCAGCCTAAAAAGTTTTGATAAATCGATGTAACAATCGGTGTAAAGGTACTAAAATCAGATTTCTAGATGTATACATAGATCCGACAATCGATAAGCTTGAGGTTTTGGTTTTGAAAGCTTTAGCTAATCATTGCCATATCATGCACAGATCAACCATCAAACATCAGCATTCAATCATACAAAAGCCGAGAATAGGTTGGATAAATTATTCCAAATTCTTTTTCTTATGTAATAAAAGCTTCCGTAGCCAATGGTTTAGTGAAAATATCGCATTGTTTAGATGTATCAACATATTCAATAATTGTATCTCACTTTCGTATATGAGTCCTTGTGAAATGATGTCTTATTTTCAATATGTTTAGTTCTAGAATGCAATATAGGATCTTGGTTAGATTTATAGATTCTAGCACTGTATTTCCATTGATTGGTCTTTCTCTAAGAGAAACCATAAAGTAAATGAGTTGTTGTGACACCCAAATTTATACACAACAACTACTGCTTTAAACATATTGCTTCACCGAGAGCAATGCACTTGTTATTTCTAACTAAACCAAAAAAACTGTGAAGTTCCTATTTAAATACTTAATCCACTAGTATTTCTATCCACTTGCATCCAGTAAAGTCGAGTCAGAGTATCTATAAGATTACATGTTGAACCCTTAGCATACACATAAACCCATTTCTTTTGTTCCTCAGATATTTCATGTTTCTCTTTACATTGTTAAATGAGATTCCTTAGGGTTTGATTGATATCTTGAACACGTGCAAACACTAAATTTATATCGTGCCTACTAGTTGTAAGGTAAAGTAAGGAGTTCGACCATACCTCTTTCCTGGATATGTCTATAGGTTTACCTTTTCATCATTGTCCAAGTAACATGATGGACTCATTGGAGTTGCCATTTCCTTTGCATTCTCCATGCCAAACTTCTTCTATTCCCTGGTAATGTTGGCTTATGAAGGTTTCATCATCACATTGTTTGATTTGAAGTCCCAGGAAGAAAGTGAGTTCTCCCATCATGGCCATCTCAAACTCATTTTGCATCAACTTAGAAAATTCCTCACACAGTGAATCATTAGTAACACCTAATATAATATCATCAACATATATTTGTACAAGTAGTATATTTTGAGCTTTTCTTTTTGTGAAAAGTGTTGTGTCAACCTTGCTCTAGTAAAACCTTTTGTAATAAAAAGTTACTCAATCTTTCATACCAAGCTCGAGCTTTGTTTAGTTCATATAGGGCTTTGGTGAGTTTATAAACAAGATTGGGAAATTCATTCATTTCAAAACTAGGTGGTTGACTAACATATACTTCTTCTTGTGTAAAACCATTTAGGAATGTACTTTTAACATCCATTTGATATAACTTGAAATTCATGATACATGCATATGCTAGCAACATTCTAATAGCTTCTAATATAGCCACGGGCACAAGTCTCATCATAATCTATTCATTCTTTCTTGATTATAAGTCTTTGGCTACCTAAATTTATTTCTTACTATGATACCATTTTCATCAAGTTTGTTCTAAACACCCATATTGTACCTTATATTTGTTTATTCTTGGGTTTTGGAACAAGTTCCAAACTTTTATTTCTTTCAAACTGATTAAGTTCTTCTTGCATTGCCATAATCGGTTTTCATCAACTATTGCATCATCAGTAGTTTTAGGTTCAATTTGAGAAACAAAGGCCATGTTGTTGCATGCATTTCTTAAAGAATGTTTAGTAGTTACCCCTTTGGATATTTCACCAATAATGTTGTATAGAGGGTGATTCCTTGCAATTCTCCACTGGGTAGTTCCTCATATTGTTCCTCCATTGGATTCTCTACAACTCCTTCCACTTTTGCATTGTCTTGCTTTTCTTCAAGTTGAGTTTCTTCCATTGTTTCGTAACATCATCAAGAATATCCTTTCCCAACCTTTTGGGGATTAGTTTCATCAAATGTAACATGTATAGATTCTTCTATTGTTTGAGTTCTTTATTGTAAACTCTAAAAGCTTTACTAGATAAAGAACAACCTAGGAAAATACCTTCATCAGCTTTAGGATCAAATTTACCTAGATTATCCTTGCCATTATTTAGCACAAAACATTTACAACCAAAGACACGAAAGTAAGTAATACTTGGTTTTCTACCCTTATACAACTCATATGGAGTTTTATTCAATATTTGTCTTATCAAGACTCTATTTAGTACATAGCAAGTTGTACTAACATCACCTGCCCAAAAGTATTTTGGCACATCGTAGTCATTCAACAAGGTTCTAGAAATCTCCTCAAGAGATCTATTTTCCTCTCAACTACTCTATTTTGTTATGGAGTTTCAGGTGCTAAAAGTTACGTTGTATACCATGATAATCACAGAAATTGTCAAATTCCTTATTTTGGAGTTCACCTCCATGATCACTCCTTATAAATACAATTTTCATGTCTTTCTCATTTTGTACAAGTTTAGCCATTTTCTCTTGAAAGCAGAAAAGGCTTCATTTTTATATGCTAGAAAATATGTCCAAGTATATCTAGAGAAATAATCAATAATCACAAGAACATATAAAGATTTCACCAAAACTTTTTGTTCTAGAAGGACCAAAAAGATCCATATGCAACAATTGTAAAGGTCCACTAGTTGAAACAATGTTTTTAGCTTTGAAAGAAGTTTTCACTTGTTTCACTTTTGACAAGCATCACATAAACCATCTTTCACAAACTTCTTCTTAGGTAAACCAATTACAAGTTCTTTGGAAATCAATTTGTTCAAGTGATCCATGTGAATATGAGTTATTCTCCTATGTCATAACCAATTTTCTTCTTCTTTTGAAATTAAGCAACATGCATCATTAGAAGATAAATTGTCTAGATCTAGCATATAGATGTTATTTACTCTATTTCCAATCAACTTCATGTTCTTATAATTTCTAGATTCAATCATAATGTTTGAGTTAAAGTCTACCTTATATCTTTTGTCACAAAGTTGACTTATGCTTAGAATATTATGCTTGAGTCCATCAACATAGAGAACTCCTTCAATCTGAGTTGTTGGACTTTTTCCAATAGTGTCAACACCAAGTATTCTACCTTTGTTGTTGTCACCATATGTTACATTTCCACCTTGTTTGGAAGTAAAGCAAGTGAATCTTGTGATGTCTCCAGTCATGTGTTTGGAGCCGCCACTATCTAAATACCAACTTGAGCTTTTGGCCTTCAAACACACCTATAAAACAGAATTTTAACCATTTGTCTTAGGTACCCAAATTTTGTTGGGTCCTTTGGTGTTAGTCATGACATAAGTTCCCTTAGGAACCCATATTTGTTTAATACTTATCCTTGAAGGATTTCTAAAATAGCACGTAGAAGCAGTGTGTCCTTTTCTTGCACAATAGAAACATTTAACAAAAGGACTAGTAGATGAATCAGGTGCAACAAAGAGTTTCTTAAAAGCTTTTTCATGCATTGCTGGTTGGTAACCTATTTCAGCTCCATCATAAACTCCTTTTTGTTGTCCTAATATGGCATTTAGGTTATCTCTCCCCATTGTAAATTTAGAGAGAGTGCTTTTCAGTTTTTCTACCTCTTTTTCCAGAATATTGCAATTAGAGCATGTAGAACCAGATGCACTAAGTCTACTGTTTTTAGCTTCTAATTCCTTATTCTTAATTTGAAGAGTTGCATAACCACTACATTGTTTAGCAATGACTTTCCTAGATAACATTAATTGTTTAGCTATTTTCAGATATTTACTATGCAATTCATCAAAAGAATCTTGTAGTTCATCATAAGTAGGGGAATATCATTTACCTCATCTTCATTTTCATTGTCGCTTTGATGACTAGTCATAAGGAAGAGATTTGCCTTTTCTTCCTCAGATTCTTCAGAGGAATCCATGTCATTTTCCTCCCATGCTATGTATGCTCTTCTTGGCTTTTTCATTCTTCTTGTCTTTGGACTCATAGTTGTCATGTTTGTCCTTCTTTTGAAGCTTTGGGCATTCATTCTTGTAGTGTCCAGGTTTGGCACATTCATAGCACTTCACATTTGAATTTGAACTTTCACCTTTGAGAAATTATTTTTGGAAAAGAAGTTTGAGGGCTTTTGTTGAAGGTTTTCTTCTTTTTGAGAAACCTTTGAATTTTCTCGACCGAAGAGTCCCATATCTTCTTCCCTAATCTTCATCCTCCTCAATTTATTCATCTTTATCACTATCAATGACTTCTTTGGAGATCTGTGCTTTTAGTGATAAGCCTACTTTCTTCTTTTTCTCCTTCTCTTCATGATCATTCAACCTATGAAGCTCCGTCTCATGCTCTTTGAGCTTTCCAAAAAGTGTAGCAATGTTCATGGTTTCTAAGTCTCTTGATTCAGCTATAGCAGTTGATCTTTGGTTGCCATTCTCTTGTCAAGCATCTCATGACTTTGTTGATTTGTTGTTCATCTTAAATAGTCTTTCCAGGTCCATTTAGTTGATTCACAATATGGGTGAATCTTCTCTGCAATCATTGATGTCTTCATCTTTCTTCATGTGAAATAGTTCATACTTGTGCATGAGTGAGTTCATTCTTGCTCTCTTCACATCACTTGTCCCTTTATGAGTAATTTGCAGCGTATCCCACATTTGTTTTGCTGCCTTACAATTAGAGACCTTGAAAAATTCATCATAACTCAAAGCAACAGTTATAATACTTTTAGCTTTAGCATTATAACCTACTCTTTTCTTGTTCTCATCATCCCACTCAGCTCTAGGCTTATTTGTATTGGTGCCATTTGAATCAAGAGTGTGAGGGATGTATGGACCATTCTGAACAACATCTAATACATCAAGACCACTTGCCTCAAGGAATATTAACATCCTTTCTTTCCAATACATATAGGCAGTGCCATTGAATGCAGGGGGTCTTGCTAGAGAAGCCCTTTCTCCCAAGATGTCATTTGAAGCCATCCTCTTAAGCTGTTAAGCCTTACACAAGAGTGAAAGCTCTGGTGCCACTTGTTGGTTGTGGCTTCTAGATGCTCAAGAAGGGGGGTTGAATTGAGTATAGGTGATTTTTGAAAACTTTTCCCCTTTATGAAAAAACAAACTTTTCTAAACCTCTTGAAAAAGTTTTGTCAACCAACTAACCAAAACAAGTTTTTGTCAAAGTAATTGATTCAAGACTTTGTTCTTTAACAAGAAAGATAGATGAAAAGATTGATTTCAGATATTTAGCACTCACAAGTTATTCCTTAACAATTGCCTAAACATGCATTTATCAATTAAAAGCAATTAAAAGAGTTAAGGGATAGAGAGAAATGCAAACCGAGATTTTATCTTGGTTCAACTACCTCCTCGGTAACCTACATCCACTCCCCAATTACCGTGAGTTTTGTCCACTAAAATCAATATCAATTACAAAATCCTTTACAAGCTTCAACTCACAGGTTCATTTTACCCAATTGACATCTTTTTCACCAAAGCGATCTTGCAATCCCACGAGTCCCGTCTACTCTTGTCAAACCGATGGCTTTCGAACTCAAGTTGTATGGCTTCGCCGCCGTGTAATAAAAAAGATCGAACCACGAGACCGTGATCTTAAATAACAATTAATTATTAAACTAATTGAACTGAACAAGAAAAAAGATTTGGAAAATATTTGATTTTTGAAATCATGTTAACAAACAAATCTAATAATTAAAACGCAATAAAATAAAGTTGTTAACAAATCAAATATGGATGTTTTCAAATTAAGGGAGATTTCTCGGGAATTGGGTTACCAACAAGACCGCTCATGCTACCAAATTGACTACCCCCTTGTTAATAATCAAGATTGCTTTGAAGGTGAATTTATCCCGAAGAAGTTAATGTTCCTCTCTCGATACAAGAACCGTGCCTAATTAAACCAACCCCTACTCTTGTGGTAATTGAATTTAAATCGAACCTTTAAGCTTTGTGACAATTCAATGAACCCTCGAAGGACCGCTTCTAACTCTCGTGATTTAAGTCCTAAGTTTGATTCCTATAGATCCGATACCTAAGTTCACCGCTAAGTTCATCCTTAGTGTATCTACGACAAGCAAATAAGTGGCCACCGAATTTACGAGCAATTAAAGCAATAGGAATCAAATCAAAGCAAAATTGAAATTAACAAGAGACCAAACGCCAATTCAACACCATAAACAAATCTTGGGCATATCCCCAATTCCTAGAAAAAGACTACTACTCAAGCATTGCCATGATCATAGCAATCTTAATTAATAATAGCATAAAAAGAAAACCCTAGAGAAGAGAAGAGATTGAGAAGAAGAGAAATCCTAATTTTTGCCTATGGGTAGCAGTCCAAAAGTGCTCGCTTTGAGCCCTAGAGCCCTATTTATAATGTAGGGTAACTTGAATCCCAAGCAATTACAAAATCAGATCAAATGAGTTTTTAAAATTCCGGATATTGCGCCGTCACGATCGTGACCACCATCACGGCCTAGTCGTGATCAGTTCTACCCGTGAGGGTCTGGGTTCAGTTGGCATGTCACGGCCGTGATGGACATCACTGCCTGGCCGTGACCAGCCCTCCCGACTTTTCCATTCTTTTTAGCTCTACTCGATCATGGCTGTGATGGCCATCACGACCAGGCCGTGATCAGTTCTGTTTGTCTCATTTTCTTGCTTTTCAAGCTCCGTCTTTATGCAAGCTCCAACATAACCGATCCCCGAGCATTTTAATCTTCAATTCCCGCACACAAGCACCACAAAACCACCTTACCCGCTCCAAGGTAAAAACTAACAAAAAATCAAATTAAATATGCCTAAACTATATGAAAATGCATGCAAAATGTCAAGGAAATATGAGGTGAAATCACACTCATCAAACTACCCTAAGCTTAAGATTTTGCTTGTCCTCAAGCAATAACTAAGGCCTTAAAAGATAATCAATCGTGAGCATGGACAAAGTGAATCAAGAACCCGAGTAATAAATCCAAGTAATGGGTGCATATTTAATAAGAAACCAAGAGACAATCAATTTTAAGTCCAATTAGAAGCTTAGGTTCCCTAAATTCACATCTCTCTCACTAATTCGGCACTCTTCTCACCTCACTCATATGTTTAAGGGTATATGACACCCGCTCAATTTCCTCAAGGAAGGTACCCTACCATAAGCTTGACTACTAACCAAATCACCACTTTATTAATGAAAACACATAAGAATCAAGAGGTCTTTTATTTTGATTGTAATGAGGCCATGGGATTAATTGTTAGGTGGGGAAATCAAGAAAAGGAAAATTCAAGAAGGCTAAACAAAATATCAAACAATGCAAAGCATGAAAACCTTCTAAAATACCTTTTGGGCTTTAGTTCACTTTTCCACCTTTCTTTCTTTCTTCCTTTTTATTTTTTTATTTCTCACTTCTTTTTCTCATCCCCTTCTCCATTTTTTCAATTATTTATTTATTTATTTATTTATTTGGAGAAGGGGATATTTTCAACTTAAGAAAATATTTTTTTCCTAACTTTTTCATCCCACAATTTAATTTGCCAACTTCTCTTTTTTGCCCATTTGCAATACTTTAAAAGGTGTCATACCAAGCATCGTTCATTAAAATAAATCAAGATACCAAGAAAAGTATTTTATTCTTTTAGGCTCAAAATTGGGCAACTAAGGGGTATCATTTAATCAGTCAAAGTTCAGAAGGCCAGAAAAATACCTAGTACCTCAATCATTTTCAAATATATTTTCAAAAATTTTTAAGTTTCAAAACGATTTCAAGTCAAGTTTTAGAGAACACAATCCAAGAGGAATAAAACACTCAATCACAAGGAATGTGGTAGATTTAGTGAGTACCCCTTTTAGGCTCAAAAATCTCACATTTAGTAGTTTAAAATCAATGAGAAACCCAAATATAAGGAACCACATGCTAATTATTAACTATCAAAAGATCATCTCAAGCATTTAGCATATCACAAGAATACAAAAATTAGGTTAAAAAATTCACTGTCTCAATTCATTTGGCACAAAGTTTTTCACAATTGGATGCATACTCTAAGCAAGGGGAAATCTAACCAGGTGATCATGCAAAACATATGCAAAACTAACCCTAAATGAATGCAACATGCAAGAATGCAAAAATAATACCCCTACCCCAAGCTTTAAAACTTACATTGTCCCCAATGTAAATAATTAAGTCCTAGGGAGGATAAAAATAAAATAAAAAACAACTCCCTGAGGTGGTGGGTGCTGGCTCAGATGCCAGTCATTGAGTTGCTGGATCATGGCTCTCTTCGCTCGCTGCCGCTCCTCCATGATGCGCCTCCCGGTTCGCTAGATAGTATCAAAGGTGGACGAGAACCGTGCATAGGGATCATCGGATGATGTACCTGCAGAGGAAGAAGATGGGTGCCCAGACGGCTTAGCCTGCGGTGGCGGGCGTAATGACCATTGTATCCTAATAGGCTCAGGCTCCTCTCCCACCGGCACTTTCCAATTTACCGGATTTGTTACATCCAAAAGTGCGGGGTTAGGGAGAGGAACTGGGTGCCTGCGCCTTGGGTGTTTCAGGGAGTACGTGTCATCCTCCTGGGTGATCATCCCCATGACCTCACAAGCCTACAAGGTGATACGTGTTCGTCCTAGGGCGGCCTCAAAACCATCCCAATCAAAGTTAAAGTGATGGCATATAGTGGTGATTAAGCCACCGATGACAATAGTGCCACTCAAGCTCTTGGCGATCTTTCAGAGGTGCCTAGCCAAAAACGACCATGTGTCCACATTGCTCTCAGGGTGGAGCATGGCCCAAAGTATAAAGATCTCGTCCTGGCGAACGGATCCGTCACTCTCTCCACGACTAAACAGGGTGTTGGCCATGACCCTATGCATATATCTTATACTTGGATTAACAAGGGCTGTTTACTTGGATGTCCGAGGGTCAAAACTCCTGCCTTCATAGTCAATAATTGACCAGAAACTATGTGCACTAAACCCTAAGGGGTATCTCCTGTCACCCCCTAAGGTGTAAAACCAAAAATTTCATTAAATTCAGCTAGGTTAGCACAAAATCCTGGTTGAAGAGTCGGAATGTAATCCGTCCCTCAAGGCAATGCGGCCCTTGGAGAATTTCCGCATTTAGAGAGCTTAAGATCTCCAGAGTAGGGCCAGCAAATGCAGGGTATCTGGTACGAGCAAACTCACTCCACCCTATGTTTTCTAACATCCGCTTGATGTCAAAATAAGGCATAGAGTGTCTATACCGGTATCATCAAGATATTTTGTTTGGATAATTATCCTATTTTTCAAAATATTAAATCTATATTGTTGAGCATTATCTTTGAAAGCAATCCCATACCCATGTTCATCAGTCTGAGTTAGAAGAGTCAGAGTCATAATAGTTACCTGGGTTCCTGCTTCCTCTGGTACGAGGGCGTGAGGCTTCGGTTGCTCTTTGACGCTTGCTTGCCATGATTTTCTTCAATGAGTCTCAAAGCACCAAAATTCACAATCCCCTTTTGCACTGTTTCTTCAATTCGGATATTTAGGGGCTAGGGTTCCAAAATTGGGACTTTTTGAGTTTGCCCAAAATTGAAGGATTTGGCTTCAGGGGTCTTGTTGGGTTAGGGTCCTGGGAGCAACGGAGTAGAGTTGGTTTGGCATGAGTGTCACGGGGAGGTGAGTTTTCAAGCTTTTTGGGTGAATGGGTATGGTGGAGGTTGAAAGAGGAAGAAGAAGATGAGTGGATGAAGAGGAAGATGGTGGGTTTGGGTTAATGAGGGTTTGCGTTGATGAGTGTGAGATGAGGGAATGGAGGAGGGGAAGTTAAGAGTGAGAGCTTCATGGCTATGGAGGTTAGAGAGAATGTAGAGAGGAGAAAGATGGTTGGTCGCGTTTGAGCAGGGTGGATGGGGTTTACGGGTTTAATCTGATTTAAAAAGCGGCACAGCCGTGACCCACATCACGGGCAGGATGGCGCATCACGGCTGGTTCGTGATAGAATCTGCTCGCTCAGCCTGGCCTGTCACGGCCTAGCCATGATACTTCCTAACTTCCTGGTCTTCACATCACGACCGTGACATACATCATGACTAGGCCGTGATACATTTTGATCTTCTGGGTCCTTATCGCCACGCCCGTGAGGGCTATCACGGCTTGACCGTGATACTGTCTGACTTTCAGTTGTTGGTTCATCACGGCCGTGACCCATGTCACGGCCTGGGCGTGATCAATTCTGACTTCATTTTCCACGCCCTTTTCATTCTTCATCCATTCCTGGCCTGAAAACACCTGACAAATCCATTAATTGTGATCATTCTTCTCTCAATCTTTTAAATTATTCAAAGACAAAATTCAAAAACAAACTAAGAAGGGAAAGAAAGCTTGGGTTGCCTCCCAAGAAGCTCTTATTTACGGTACTAAGCTTGACCATAGTCCTTTCAATCCTTTGATGTTGGATTGAGGAGGAAATCGCAACCTCCTGTTCAAGTGGATGTTCTCCAAGGTAGTGCTTCAGCCTCTGTCCATTGACCTTGAATGTTCCACGTTCCTGGTTCCAAACCTCGACCGCACCATACGGAAATACTTTCATTACTTTAAATGGTCCGGACCATCTAGACTTGAGCTTTCCTGGGAATAACCGCAACCTCGAGTTGTAGAGTAGCACCAGTTCTCCTTCATGGAATTCTCTACGAAGGACATGCTTATCATGCCACTTCTTTGTTCTCTCCTTGTAAGATCTTGCGGACTCATAAGCGTCCAATCATAGCTCGTCGAGTTCATGAAGTTGAAGGATTCTCTTTTCCCCAGTGGCTTTTATATCAAAGTTAAGCCTCTTAATGGCCCACAAGGCCTTATGCTCAAGCTCGACTGGTAAGTGACATGGCTTCCTGTAAATAAGTCTAAAGGGTGTCATCCCAATAGGAGTCTTGTAGGCCGTACGGTAAGCCCAAAGAGCATCATCAAGCTTTAAGGACCAATCCTTTCTCGAACTTGAAACAGTCTTCTCTATAATGCTCTTTATCTCTCGATTGGAAACTTCGACTTGCCCACTTGTTTGAGGGTGGTAAGGTGTAGCAACCCTATGAGTGACTCCATATTTGAGTAGGAGTTTTTCAAATTGTTTTTCAATGAAGTGCGATCCTCCATCACTAATGTTTGCCCTTGGAATTCCAAACCTTGGAAAAATCACCTTCTTGAATAGTTTGATTACGGTTTTTGCATCACTTGTTGGGGAAGGAATGGCTTCCAAGCATTTAGAGACGTAATCAACGGCTACAAGAATGAAATTATTGTTGCAAGAGGAAGGAAAGGGTCCCATGTAGTCAACTCCCCAGACATCAAATATCTCTACTTCTAGCATAGTGTTGAGTGGCATTTCATGCTTCTTAGAGATGTTCCCCGTTCTTTGACATGGATCACAAGCAAGCACGAACATTCGGCAATCTCTGAAAATATGAGGCCAATAGAAACCAGCTTGAAGCACCTTTGCCGCCGTCTTTGAGGCACTAGCATATCCTCCGTAAGATGAGGAATGACAACAACTCAAGATACTTGGAACCTCGACTTCTGGAATACACCTTCTGTAAATGTTATCTCGCGACTCATGGAAAATGTAAGGCTCATCCCACACGTAGTTCTTGAGATCGGAAAAGAACTTCTTCTTCTGTTGATAATTGAACTCCGGTGGTAGAATCCCACATACAAAATAATTCACAAAATCCGCATACCATGGAGCATTCTCTCGTAAGATGGCGAACAGTTGCTCATCGAGGAAAGAATCATCTATCTGCTAGTTGTCCTTCTCATGTTCCAATGGTTCAAGTCTGGATAAGTGGTCCAGAACCAAGTTCTCCGTCCCTTTTCGGTCCCGAATCTCCAAGTCAAATTCTTGCAGAAGAAGAATCCATCGGATGAGTCTTGGCTTTGCTTCCTTCTTAGTCATGTGGTACTTTAGTGCGGAGTGGTCCGTGTACACTATGACTTTATATCCCACAAGGTATGATCTGAATTTCTCAAATGCAAAGACAACCGCAAGCAACTCTTTCTCAGTTGTGGCATAATTGACTTGAGCTCCATCTAGAGTTTTGCTTGCATAGTATATTTCATGAACCTTCTTATCTATCCTTTGTCCCTACACCGCTCCCACGGCGTAGTCACTAGCGTCACACATTACTTCAAATGGCTCATTCCAATCTGGTGTTTGCAAAATTGGAGCGGTGGTCAAAGCTTCCTTCAACCTATAAAATGCACCCAAACATTCCTCATTAAAATCAAATGGAACATCTTTCATCAATAGGTTAGATAAGAGTTTAGAATTTTTTGAAAATCTTTGATGAAACGCCAGTAAAACCCAGCATGTCCCAAGAAACTTCTAACTCCTTTCACATTTACCGGTGGGGGCAAATTTTCAATAACATCAATTTTGGCCCTATCCACCTCAATGCCTCTTCCAGAAATCAAGTGCCCAAGCACTATACCTTCTTAGACAAATTTGTTAAACAGTCATCAAAGGTAGTTCCATAAACAGAAAAATCATCCATAAAAACCTCCATGTTGTTTTCAATAAATTCAGAAAAATTGCAGTCATGCATCTTTGAAAAGTAGCCGGTGCATTACATAGACCAAAAGGCATTCTCCTATAGGGAAAAGTGCCATAGGGACAAGTAAACGTGGTCTTTTCTTGATCACTAGGATGTATAGGAATTTGATGAAACCGGAATATCCATCCAAGTAATAAAAGTATGAATGCCTAGCTAACCTTTCGAGCATTTGATTAATAAATGGGAGAGGGAAATGATCTTTCCTTGTTGCCTTATTTAACTTCCTATAATCAATGCACATTCTCCAACCGGTTACCGTCCTAGTAGGGATTAGTTCATTATTTTCATTTTGAATAACAACCATCCCCCCTTTCTTAGGAACCACATACACCGGACTAACCTATTCACTATCGGAGATTGGATAAATAACCCCCGCATCTAACAACTTAAGCACTTCTTTTTTAACCACCTCTTTCATATTAGTGTTCAACCTACGTTGATGCTCAATGGATGGTTTATGCTCATCTTTCATTAAAATGTGATGCATGCAAAAGGAAGGATTTATGCCTTTAATATCATAAATTGTATATCCTATAACCTTTCTATGCATTCTAAGCTCCCTAAGCAATTTCTCAGTTTCCAACTCATTCAAGCTAGCATTCACAATTACCGGATAGGAAGAGTTAGGACCAAGAAATTCATACCTCAATATAGAAGGAAGAGGTTTTAGTTCTACCTTAGGGGCTTCTTCATCTTTCAAATCCTTACTCTTTGGTTTCAACTCAAGTTTTTCTTTCTTTGTTTTGTTCAGAGAAATTTTCGGACTAGCCTCCAGGAAGCGGGCATAATTCCTTACTTCTCCTCGACGAGCATTTAAGTCTCCACCAATCAAACACAACTCCAATGGATCATCAACACAAGCTTGAGTGGATTCTTCGTTCACCACTTGGTGCATTAAGTTAACCCTGCAACAAGAATCTTCAAAAGAAGGGTGTTTAATAGATTTAGCTAAATCAAATTCAACTTTATCATCACCCACAGTTAAAGTCAATTTTCCATTTTTAACATCAATAATTGCTCCTGCGGTAGCCAACAAAGGCCTACCAAGAATAATGGGGATTTGGGAATCCTCTTCTATTTCAAGTACCACAAAATCCGTAGGAATGAAAAATTTACCCACTCTAATAGGAACATCCTCCAAGATGCCTACAAGGAATTTGACGGACTGATCCGCCAATTGAAGGGAGATTGTTGTGGGTTTTAGTTCACCCATCTCCAACTTCTTGCAAACAGAGAGGGGCATAAGACTAACACTAGCCCCCAAATCACAAAGAGCTTTATCAAAACTAGTGTTACCAATCAAGCAAGGAATAGAGAAACTACTTGGATCTTTCAATTTAGGAGGCAATTTATTTTGAATTAAAGCACTGCACTCCTCAGTTAAAGCCGTTGTTTCATAGTCCTTTAGGTTTCTCTTATTTGACAAGATGTCCTTAAGAAATTTAGCATATGTGGGCATTTGTTGTAACGCCTCAGTGAAGGGTACATTAATGTACAATTTCTTAAGGACCTCTAGCAATTTTCCAAATTGCTTATCTAACTTGGCCTTAGCCAACCTTTGAGGAAAATGTATTGGAGGTTGGTAAGGTGGTGGAGGGACATACTTAGACACTTTTTCACTAGGCTCTTCCTCTTTTAAGGTATGTGTCTTAATAGGTTCCTCCTCCTCCTCATCTACACTCTTGTTATCACTCTCCCGTTTAGCCTCGAGATTCTCATGTTTCTTACCACTCCTTAGACTCACAGCTTTACACTGTTCATTATTTGGATTCACTTCAGGTTGTCCAGGAAACTTGCCCGATTGCCTCATTGAATTGCCCTCTTGTTGGGCATTTTGAGTTTCTAATATCTTGTTATGGATGGCTAAGTTATCTACCTTAGATGTTAACTCTTTTATATCCTCATTAACTGCCCTACCTTGTTGCCTAAATTCTTCATTCTGCTTAGTTTGAGTAGCAACAAAATTTTCCATAAGAGACTCAAGTTTAGACTTTTGTACCCGAGAATACCCCAATGCGGGTTTCCTATTACGTTGGCCTTCTTGGAATTCGTGGTTCAACGTGTTGTTGTAGTTCCAGTAGGAGAGATAAGTACTATTCTTCCTTACTTGGTTGTAAGGATTTGGGGGAGCATAATTTGGCAACTTCGGGTTCGTGTCATAGAAATTGTGACAAGAGTTCACTTGTTCCCCCGAAGCACCGGACTCAGGAGCCATACCATGTGGGTACTCCATTATGTCATGTCCCTGCATTCCACAAATCTCACAAACAACATTAGCAGCACCTATTGAACTCACATTGGCCTTCTCAAGCTTATCAAAGTGTTTATTTAATGAGTCGAATTTAGACATAATTAAGTCAGTACTATTCATTTTGAACTTACCTCCCGAAAGCTTTTTCGGGTTATTACCTCTTTCCGAACCCCATTGGTAATAGTTGGTGGCTATGTTTTCAATGATATTGAACGCTTCAGTCAGACGTCTGTTCATAAAGACTCCACCAGCTGCGGAGTCAAGTGACACCTTCGATGAGTAATTCAATCCGTTGTAGAAGGTATGCACTAACAACCACCTCTCGAGTCCATGATGTGGGCAAGACTCTAGCAATCCCTTGTAACGATCCCAAGCTTCAGATAAGCATTCTCCATCCTTTTGGAAGAAGCCAGTGATCTGAGGTCGTAGGTAAGCAGTCTTGGATGGAGGAAAGAATTTCTCCAAGAATGGCTGCTCTAGTTGGTCCCAAGTTGACAACGTATTAGCGGGCACTTGCTTCAACCAAGCTTTTGCCTTTCCAGTCAGAGAGGAGGGGAATAACCTCAAGCGTATAGCATCGATCGGGGCACCTTGAATTCTGATTGCATCGCTGAATTCCAGGAATGTCTCCACATGATCAGTCGGGTCCTCCGAGGGTAATCCTCCAAACTGATGTTGCCTAATCATGCCAATTAACTGAGGCGGTATAGTGTAGTTCTCCGCCTCAATTTATGGCCTAGCAATCCCAGTTCGCAAACCCCTAGCATTTGGGGCTGCGTAGTCCTTGATGGTTTGGTATCCCAGAGATTCATCATGAGTGGAATGGGAATCAACCTCTCCCTCTCTCTTCGTCTTTGTAGTCTCCTACGTCTATGAAATGTCCTTTTGATCTCGGGGTCAACTTCAATAAGGTTTCCAAGACTTAGGGATCTTTGCATAAAAGAGAAAAAGACATGTAAGAGAGAGATAGATACTCTAGAAAAAGAAAAAGAAATGAAAAAAAATATCCAGAAAAATCAATTTAAAAAAATTTAATTGAAATCCAAGAAAGCACAGTCCCCGGCAACGACGCCAAAAACTTGATGGCTTTCGAATCCGCAAGTGTAGGGCTTCGTCGTCAAGTAATAAAAAAAGATCGAACCACAGAGACCATGATCTTAAATAACAATTAATTATTAAACTAATTGAACCGAACAAGAAAAAGATTATGAAAAGATTTGGTTTTTGAAATCAGGTTAACTAACAAATCTAGTAATTAAAACGCAATCAAATAAAGTCGTTAACAAATCAAATATGGATGTTTTCAAATTAAAGGAGATTTCCGGGAATTGGGTTACTAACAAGACTGCTCATGCTACACAATTGACTATCCCCCTTGTTAATAATCAAGATTGCTTTGAAGGTGAATTTATCCTGAAAAAGTTATGAATTTATCCTGAAGAAGTTAATGTTCCCTCTCGGGATACAAGAACCGTGCCCAATTAAACCAACCCATACTCTCGTGGTAATTGAATTTAAATCGAACCCTTTAAGCTTTGTGACAATTCAGTGAACCCTCGAAGG
>JAUPTC010001586.1:0-23024 GCA_030762895.1 Sophora flavescens
TTTTTTAGTTTTGGCTGCTGGATTTGATTCGATTGTTGTTCGGTCTTATTGTCCATGTTTTCTTTTGATTGTTTTACTGTCCATTTCTTTTTCCTTTTACAAGTTGTAGCAATTTTTTTCCCTTTTGTTGTTTGTATGTTCAAGTTGATTGTGGTGTTACCACTTATCACCCATGGGAGGTAATAGAATATAGGATTGGTTAGATAGTTAGGAGTTAGCTACATTTGATTAGTCTAATCTAGCCTATAAATAAGAGACTAATATATACAATCAATCATCTTTTTCAATATGATTACTCATGAGAAATTATTCTCGATTGCAAGCTTTCATACATGCTTCCAAGAACTACTTTTCCTATGAAGCTAATCTTCATCTCTTTGATCCGTGGTTGGTAATGACTACGTAATCAATTATATATGAAGGGTCCATACATGTTAAAGTTTATATATATATATATATATATATATATATATATATATATATATATATATGTATGTATGTATATGTATATATAACCATCATGATCCATTTCCAACAAAATGATGGATTGAAGGTGTGTGGTTAAACAAAACAATGCTACAATAGCTGCCTTCTATCCATGACATCATAAATATTCCTCACCTCACCCTTACCAAAGCACTTTTTTTTTATAAAAAAAAAATGGTTTAGGTGAGTGCCCTTACCAAAGCACTTCACTACAAAAAAAAAAAAAAACAATGCCTTATCATCCTCTAATCAGAGACTCCCAGGTACTTATTTTCAACTCATCATTTAAACCTTAATGGAAGAATACTAAGATTACACTCTTTTATCACACTCTTTCGTACACCCTTTTATTATTGGATGGATTTCGTATGGGACCATGTGTTTTGATGGGTCTCGCTCACATGAAATCCACCCAATAATAAATGGTGTGTTGAAGAGGAGTGTGATAAAGAGTGTGATGATAGCATTTTTCAACCTTAATTACTAATTTTCATAATTTTATTCATTCTTCAGTCCACATAATTTATTAACCATTTTAGATAGAAACTCGAAGAGAACGTAGAAAGAAGACAAAAATGAGGAAGGAGAAGAACAACTCGAAGACAAAAGTCTTGATGCTTATCCAAAAACAGCATAGACGCATAGTTAACACTTAACAATTATCTAAAATATACTTTGGTAATATAAAATTGAGCAATGATATTACAAGTTGAATTTTCGGCTTAAATTCCAGATGTCACTTTGATTTCTTGTTTACATTTGCTGACTATAGTCATGTGTGGGCCTTTCCATGACCTTGACATAAAACTAAAAAACATTACAGGGTAAGAGTGTTGCTTCAGGATAACACCTTAATGGCTGAGAATTGAGATGCTATTGAAAATTGGCACAAAAGTTATATTACTAGTCGATGTATCATTTCTTTCAGTTTCTGTCTCTTATCGTTTTCCATGTGCACTGTTTGTCTCATTTGAATGTTTGGTCATCGAAGACTTTTGAAGCTGTATGTATAAATGTAAGTTGTGTAACATAATGTATGGGTCCCTAATATTAAATGATTTCCAAAGGTCCCCTATTCTATGAAAATTCAATTACGTGAGTGGTATCTGCAGTGTGCATGACTTCTTAATATATAATTATAAATGGGTGGAGATCATATGTCTTGGAATGGTCTCTCATTTTCTGTTTCACCCACTTAAATCATGTCATCTAATTTAAAAAATATATATTTATAATAAATAATATGATTAAATTTTTAAGGTGCATGATTTAAGTGAGTGAAACAAGAAATAAAATACTATTTTGAGATAGATAATTTTAATCCGTTATAAATATATCGATGCGCTAGTCATGACATACACTTATATCAAACTCTGACCTTTTCCACCTGATGCTATAGCCTATAGCAAACATAATCTATCTCCTTGTGAATGTAAAGTTGAAGTTAGTGCACCTTTTCATACAAGTCTTACTAGTACCCGTGATGAAGGTTTGAGAGATAAATTATGACAATGAAATTTTGAATTGATTTAAACAACACAATACAAACACTTGAACTAATAAACTCACCAAAAGTGTCCATTTTCTTTATAAGGCAACATGTTTACATTTGTTCATTTATTTTCCAAATACAATGCAATCATTGCACTTAATCAAATATGCTTTTGATAAAGGATAATGCTCTTTGATACGAAACATGATTCGTAAAACGACATACGAATCATTATCACTCTTGTGTTTTATTTACCGTGACCTTAACTTTATTTATTTCAATTGATTGCTTGCAATTTTTGGAGCGCACATCAACACTGGTATGAAATTCGTTTCGTACCAGTTAATTAGTAGTGTTGTTTCATAAATTTGTTTTTCCTTATACACCAAGAATTTTTTTAAAATTTTATTTTACCTTTATATGCTGAGTCATGGTGAAGCGCTACGGTGTCACCCAAGGTGACAAATCCGACCATCTAGACAGTCATTTGACCAAGGCTGACATTTCAACCTATTTTTGGTTGACCACTTATTATTTTTGTATTTACAAAAAAATGGTATAATTGTATTTGCATTTTCAGGATGTTAATTTTAATTGATTGAACCCCACTACTCAAAGCCGCCATTGCTTATCGTTCTGAGTGCCACGAAGCTTCGCCACTCTCCACCACTGCACCACCACCGCCCATCTCTCGCCACCTGCTCCATCTTTTGTAGGTTCGCGAGCGCAACACCAATCGTGCACCACCCGCTCCGTCTCGCCACCACCGCAAAACCAAGTCCGTCGCCGCCACAATTCCTCACGCCGTAAAACCGCCACCCACCATTGACGACTAGCTCGCATAGCTCCCCGCTTTTTTTTTTGAAAGGTAAACTAAATTAAAATAAGAGGGTACAATGGGTACCCTGGAACTCATTACAAATTACAAAGTCGACACAAAAAGCCAACAAAGCTGGAAAAAAAAATACCCCCAACATCAACAGTAACCACAACAAAAAGTACCCACCACCCCACACTTCTACAAAAGCTAAGGAGAACTACACCAGTCATGACACATAATGCAAAAATCATGAATCAAACTTACAAGACAGCCTAACGACCCGAGATGCGAAAATAGGCTTCCCACGCAACATGAAAAGAAGATCACTTAATATGCAGCCTAATGTGATGAGAGACATTCCAAGGGATTTGTATACCAACTAGCTATAAGATAATTAAATCCCTTGCAATTTGCTCAACCAATGACATGACATTACAATCGCCCGCTTCAAAATCACATCTTGGCCGACTTGTCTTTCCTTTAAAAACCAAATTATTACAGCCCTCCAAATACACCAAACAAGTGCATACCATAAAACCTGCCACACATCCTTTTGATTCCTTTTGATTGCCAAACCTTGAAATTGTATAAAATGAGCTTGACATTTACGATGTAAGACCGATAAGATTCCAAGCCACCCCAAACATAAAATCCATACTTTTGAGAAAAAAAAGGACACTAAAAACAAATGATTCCTGGACTGCTTCCTATCAAGCAGCCAACACATTTTATCAATGAGCTTTGTAGGATCCTTCTTCGACATAAATTCTCTTTGGATGGTATCCGACCCGAGCTAGCTTGCAAACAAAACCTCGGTATTTTTAAAGGACCAACTTGTTCCAAAACTCGGGAGAGACACATTTGCCATTCCATTGCGGCATTGCCGAGATTACCTTATAGGCTGATCTCACCATATAACTCAAGAATCCAGCTCCGTGATCCACTTATCGTAAACCCTCCTTCAACCTCATCTGCCCCACCACTAAAACTAACTCTTCTACTAGGCCTTCCTCCCATTGAAACAATACCCTCCTCCACTTCTAAGCCCAAAACCCACTTCTCCTCCACCCATTCACCTAGATCAACAATCGTCTCACTTTTATTAGTAAAGAGATTAAATAATCTAGGGAATCTATTGGCCGAGTAAATCACCCCTCAACCCAAGCCTCCTTCCAAAAAGACGCCCCTACCATCCCTCGCCACCTCTCGACACGACTGGACCACCCATCCCTCCCACCTCACCTCCACCCCAAGGCACATATATCCTTACACCACACAGACCTCAATCTCCCACCCTCTCTCAAAACCCCTCACCTCACCATACCTCGCCAACAACACCCGCACCATAGGCTTTCTTTTTCCACCTCATCCTCCACCCCACTTTCCCAACAAAGCCAAATTAAAAACTCTTAGATTTTATGCCTGCACCCCCCAACTCACGCCCGCAGATATTATTCCAAGTTATCCAATTAATGAACTCTTTTTTTTTCACTCTCACCACCCCACAAGAAAGACTTAAAGAGAGATTCAATAGAAGAAATTATATCGACAGAGCCTTGAAAGCAAGGAAAGAAAATAGATCTAAGAGTCATTAGCACTTACTTTAATAGGACAACACGCCCTCCAAACGATAAAGATTTACACCTCCAAGAAGACAACCTTTCCTAACTTTCTCCACCTTCGTAACTCCACGAGACAATCTTTCTGGGATTTACCCTAACGGGCAACGAAGATACGTGAACGACAGCCTCCCAACTTTACAATTCAACAATGCACCGACTATAGCCAATCCTGGATCCACATTCACACCCACCAGCTTGACTCTGATGGAAATTGATCTTCAACCCGCATAAAGTTCAAACCATTGCAGAGACGCTTTAACTGGCTTCATATGCTCTTCTTCTTACATTTTTTACCCATCAAAAGCATATCATTCAGTAAACCGTAAGTGAGATACTTGCTCTTCCGATGCTCCAAATTCATACCCTCAAATAAACTTAATTCAACATCTTTTTTTTAGTAAGACACTAAACCCCCTCACAGCCAATAAGAAGAGAAACGATGATATGGATCACCTCCCGCCTCCGCCCCGTCTACCCCAAATCCTTTTGGCTCCCACTGATTAGAACCGACATCGTGCCGAAGACAAACATTCCAAAATCCATTATCTCCATTTACAAGCAAAACCCATCCATTCCATAATCCAATCAAGATACTTCCAATCAACCGACCATAGGCCTTCTCAAAGTCGACCTAAACAAGACAACTTCCTTTTCGGACTTCCCGAGCTTCATCTATCATTTCATTGGCTATAAGATCACCATCCAAAATTTGGTGACCTTTTATAATCGCAGATTGAGGTATCCCAAATCAACCAATTCATAACTCTACGCAATCTATTTCGCACAATAATTTTTCAAGGACCTTATACATACATCCTATGAGAGAGAAATAGGCCTATATTCACTAACCTTCTCTAAGGATTTGTCCTCTTCGAATCACAATAAAAGAGGGCGTGGATCCTCTCACCAATTTCCCATCAACCTCAAACTCCCCGGGAAAGCCACAAAGTCCCTTTTAAATCATCCCAAAATTCCTTGATAAAACCAAAATTCACCCCTGTCCAGTCCTCCGGGTTCTTTGAACTTTCACAATCCCAAACAAATTTTCACGAATTTCTTCCAACCGAAAAGGAGCAACTAGTCATCAACTTGTTTAAAAACAGCATCATCCATCACCGCCTCTCCCACCACCCTTGATGAAAATGATTCCTAAAGTAATCCATGACTTCATATTTCAGCTTGTTCCACCCTTCCATATTCACCCCCCACAACCCCAAAAAAAAAATACAAATAAAGCACAAGATCTCATTCATTCTTCTTTTTTCTTGTTTATACAACCATGAAAAACCTAGAATTTGCATCACCATCTTTCAACCACCTCACCTTAACCTTTGACATAGCAGAGCACTTCATGTGAGATAATCTTCAAGATTTGCCATTCATTCCCTCATAGCAAAGACAATCTTCCCAAAGAGTTGTGATTCTTCTCTCTTTAAGTCCCATGCCTCTAATCCAGATTTTACCCGCACAATTTGGTTATCTAAATTCCCAAGATGTATCCTGTTCCATTCCTTAAATCCTTGTTTCATCAATTTAAATTTTTCCTTAGAGTACAAAAGAACTCCACCCATCAACATTCATCAATTTCAATTCTTTCTTCATAAACTCGATATCCAGAATCTTCGCCAACACTTGAGCATCCTAAATGGTTTAGGACCCCAATCAACTACCTTGTCCCTGAGCAACACAACACAATGATCTCAGCACCCTTGGAGGCCCCACGAGAAAATTTTACCCAAGCATTCAACCAATCTTCGTAAACCAAAATCTATCAATTCTACTCATAGCTTTTTCCGTCATTGCGCTACCAAGTATACCTCCTCCCCACTAAAGGTAGATCTACTAATTCACCTCGACAATGAAGTTCTTCAAGACACCTCATCTCCATCTGCTACATACGTGAATCGAACCCTTCCTCTCACCGCATTCCTAATAGAATTAAAATCACCCAACAAGCACCAACACACACCACCCCTATCCAAATCGCCTGAACGAGATCCTCCACAATTCCTTTTGTGGACGCAAGCGTGCATAAATGTTCACTATATTTTCCCGGCTTTTTTCTTCCGATCCACACCAACCCTTCCACCCCAAAAAATGACTTCCCTTGAAAAATTCCTTGAACAAACACATTGGTTCCCCACAAGATAAGCAAACCCCGATCTTCCCTCCAGCTTTAAAGACCCAATCAAAATCATTGTAACCCCATAGGAAGCACAGACTCCTATTACTAGACTCCAATTTTGATTCTGGATGCAGAGCATACCGGTTGAAATTGTTGATGAGTTTTAATCTGCCTTTTTCTTCTCGACCTACCACCCAAACCTCTAAAATTATAAGATATAATCTTCATATGACATAGATAACACCATCTCCAACCCTCGGGACCGAGGAGTTTATGTACTTCATCCCCCGTACGCCCATCATTCCTTCCCTATTTCTAAATGATTTCTATTTTCCAGCCTCCCAAGCCTTCACAACCTCTTCTTCTCCCTTGACTTTGATGGCCAAAGACCTTTCCAAACTCCAAAACCTCCTAGCCACTTCTTCTCTCCCATATTCAAGATCATCCAATTCCTCCACCTTATGTCATCAAGGACATATTATTTCCGTGATATGCTTGTCCTTTGTTTCATGTCCTAGATCTCTCGTTGTTTCCTATTCGTCACGCTCTACATGCTTCTTCCCCTTCCTTTGACTTCCGATTTGTCTTCGCCTTTTTACTCGAATGATTGTGCCACCGCTTGCACTTTGTCCGCTCCGACAAGCAATGGATTCAAAGTGTCTCATGTAACACCCCGCTCGCTTAGTGCTTTAATAAAGCTTGTTTGGTTGTTTATTAGTTCTGCTAAGTTAAAATAGTTGGCTAAGGGCTTCGTGAGATTTTTGGCTTAAAAGTCCTTTGCGTACGAGCACACCTGCGTCATTAGCTAGCACGCCCGCGCTTAAAGTCCGAGCAGCGTTTAAGTCGAGCACGCCATGCTCTGATGCAAGATCACGCCTGCTTCAATGTGCGGATTGGCTTCACGACGCTAAGTCCAACACGACCGTAATGAAGGGACGGGCACGATCGCATCACCCCTTTTATAATGGGTATGTAAATCGAGGGTTTACATGAAACCCTATTTTTAGTAGCAAACCCCCCCATCCGTGCTTTTTTCCCTATTTCCTTTATCCATTGCTACAAAGGAGTTTGGAGACCTTTTGGGAAGCTTGGCTTGGTCTCGTGTCGTTGTTGAGAGGTAATGGTCTTTTTTCCTTTCGGCTTTTCCTTTATGGTACGAGAAACTCACCACTCCTGGTTATACTTAACCAAGGCTTAGCATCTGACCGAGCCGCTTGGGGGAGTGGATCTTTCACTGTTAAAGGAGCTAACAAGAAACCTCAATCCATGTATGGGGAGTAAGGGTAGTGTAACCACAGGTAAACGTAGGGTGAAGGTAACGGGTCCCCATGACCCTTGTTATTGTATATTTTTGGTTTTTATGTCATGTATGATATACGTTAAGTTATAATAAATTGTTATTTCTCGTTGATATATTCATAATATGTATTTTATGTTCATGCGCATATACAATGTTTATGATCTATGATGATAATTGTTGTTGGTATGATGTTGTTGAATGTTTTGATACATCGATTGATCTTGATGATGAGTTTTTACCCAAGATATGTTGTTAAATGACCTAGATTAAAGGATTAATCTTCCCTAAAAATTGTTTAAAATCTAAGTTTGAACTCGGCTGGGAATCAGCATCACTAGGTATCGAGCACTGGCTGCACGAACTGGAGCACGCTCCATGCTCCACTTGAATTCTGGAAATGACCGGCATTAGCACTACTGCAGCACCAAGCACGACCCTGCCAGAAGGAAGCACGATCGTGTTCTTACTTAAGTGGCAGCACGCCCTGTTCCTCCGACAGAAATCGAGATTAAATGTTTGCAGGGCTTTAACCCTGCCTTCCCTAATAACGTTATGATAACACCATAAATCAATGATGAAGATTAGATAACCCTGCTAATGGTTAACGAAGATGATTAATGATGATAAGATGTTTAAGCTAGTAATCATTAAGTTACGAAGACGCTGATAACTTTAGTGCTTATTGACCAAAGTGGCCTATGCTTATTGGTCGAGGTGTTGATGACATTAAGCCTTGGGTGCTTATGGCCTAAGCATCGATGGTGCTGATGATGAAGTCTTGGAGCTTCGGCTCGAGCAAAGGAGGTTGTTGTTGTTTGTTGACGTGCTGCGCACAGAGCATTGGAATTGATGGTCGAGGGGAGGTTTGACATTGGGGATATCACTCCGAGAGTACATGATCTAGCCATCCACGTATAGGTCACCCGAGGATTCGTGGGATCGCAGCCCCCGTGATAAGGCATCCACGGGTTTGATTCTTTGGCTATCCACGGGTTCACCCGAGGTCTTGAACTGCCTGTTGGTGCCATATGGGTAATAACGATATATAATCAGTTGTTCATCCCGAGTTAGTTTGATCCACATGCATAATGGAGAATGGAGTTGTTGCCTTAAAAACAGCTGTTCTTAGTTTGTGGGTATACACAGGCCCAGTAAATATAGAACTTACTGAGATATCGTTCCATTAGGATTAAAATTGATGCAAACACCCAAAGGTCATTATAAGTCCAGGGAGTTAGGATTGAAGTAACCAAAAATTGCCGTGTGCAAACAAATTGAAATAAAGGTGTTGATTCTAAAAATAACAAGTCATGCACTTGAAATTATTAAAATAGGCTAATGTAAAAACTAATGATCCGTTGATTTAGATAATTAAAACAATATCAAGCTAACCAGAAAGATAAACCTGCTTTAGCCTTCATTATGCTCTGACCATGCCTAGCATCTAGCTCCAGGAATTTAAGGTTTGTTTTCTCCAACACCATGTATGTCAGGTTCATTAACTTTGTTCTATTCCTAGATTCGATTATTTCACACCACTTCCCTAACTAAGCTCGTCTCAAATGGAGATTAGGACATGAATAGTTATTCCTGGCCTACTCTTCATCAATTAATTTTCCCCACCCATTTAACCCCTATCTTTTATCAAGTTTCCACTTACTCTAATTCTTCCAAATTTAGCAAAATAAGTATTTAATCAGCCGATCACCCTAATCAAACCACATCTAAACGGTGGATAAAAAGGGATGGAAACATAGCCATCACATAATTCTATTCCAAATATTCATTATACTAGCATACCCAAAGTTTTAAAGAGTATTATCTCATAAAGTGAGTTTACAAAGCAAAACATAAGAGAAGAGGGAAGTTAAACCATTACAAGTGGGAAGAACAATTCTAAGAAACACAAAGCAGTTGTTCTGAGAAGAAATAAACCAAAGGCAAAATTTCTCAACAAGACAAAGCGGGGTAAAATAAATGTTCAAGTTCGCTCACTAGGTTGCTAAATGCTTTTATAGAAAATAAAACCCTATTCTATTTCATTCCATTTTGGGCCACAACCAAAGAATTCATAGAATAACCCTAGCCCAAATTCTAAAAGATGCAGGGGCAATCATCCTAGGCACGTGTGCATCCTTAAAAGTGATAGCGTTGGCACCCTCGAGGAGAGAGGAAAGGTGTCCTGGCCGCCTTTGTCCTTTAAAGTGCAATACCACCGAAGGAGACTGCGGTAACAACCAATTGTCCTTGTATCCCAATGCTTCACCTTTCCTCCAAAGAAGTTTTCAAGCATCAAGACACGGTTAGACAATGATAGTAGAAATCACAGAGCAAATGGCTAAAAATTCACAAAACACAAATACTACAAACCAACATTTTATAATAGAAACTAAACTTAAAAATCCTTCAAGGATGGCAAAGAATCACAGTAAAAAAGGATCTAAATAATTCTTCATTCAAAGAGTTATCAGGAGAAAGCTGCATCGACGGATAGCATACCCGATTTTGATGATGAGATATATGATGACGTGATATGCCGATGTATGTTACGATGTTTCCATGCTTGCTTGTTTTACCTTGCTTCCTATCTCCATGCCGTATATGTTTACATGATTTTTACCTCGTTTTTTGTTTTCTTGCTTGGCATCTTTGGTTTCATGCAGAGGATGTAAGGAAATCTGTAGAGATGAGTGACTGAGGTAGCCACCACCATGGTTAGGTCTCTTTGTTAGTCTAGTTTTGCTGTATTCCGAGGTTTTTCCTAATCTGCTATATCAGCTCAGGACATCTGGGTCAGACGCTTGCTATTATTTTATTTGTTTATTTGTTTTAAACTTGATTTTTATTTCCGCTTGAGAACTTGCTCATGTGGGACCTTTCTACTCACGGGAAAAGGCTTTACTTATTTGTAAATACATGATTTATTTCTCATCATCCTTTTACTTTTTTAACAAGGGTAGTAGGTGTCACATTTAGTGGTATCGTGAGGTGTATGTCCTATCAGCCGTGGTACGAGTCCTGCTGTGTGTCTTGTTTGGATTGTCTATACATTATAGACAATGATGCTTTAAGTTAAGTTTCCATCGCTTTCACCCACTTAAGTTTATGTATTAAGAGTTTCTTTGGAACAGGTACAGAACCTATAATGTAAAAGACGAATCTATCAAAGAATTATGGATGAATGACTGGCACTATTGCCAATGCTATCGGGATCGTGTTAACAACCCCAACAACAAGAGGAGGCCACGAGTTTCGAAGCCGGACAAGTTTCCAGGAACAACCCCGCCTGCCGGGGCGGAGCTTATGATCCCAAGCGAGCTTGCTATGGACGAGGAGCCCGAGAAGATCTTCCAGAGTGATGGGATTGCACGATCGGCAAGAAGATCATCTTCGCTACCTTCATGCGATCATGATATCGAGCACTGGTGGGAAAACCGCAGCTCGCGGAGCAGCCGACACAACTACACACTGGTTGTAGTTCAACAGGTAGGTTTCTCGGAGAAATACTTTCACATGAATATCAATGACAAGAAAGAGATGGAGTTCTGGCTTGAGGGCAGATCTACAACAGATGCAATAGGGTAATTTTGTCGAGCAGCGAGGTATTGCACTGCACCAAGATACCGTCATCACATTCAAGTTATAAGTTTTGTGGCCGGATTTCAACTCGAGATTGGCAAAGCGATCACCTACTGTGAGACCGCAGTCTTCCCGCCTGTCAACAAGTGCGGGATTTATGAGGATGCTAGTCGGGTCATGCTGCTGCCCGTGAGGACGAGGCCGAGCGCAAAGAGTAACCGATTAGAGTAGGACAAAGGTAAACAACGCATGTCTTCGACCTACAGGACTTCACGTTGGTAAAGGGCAAAGGTCAGCGGGCCAAAGCAGATAGGTTTGTGACGGTTCTTCTATTCACTTCAGACCCACAGGCGTGTGCAAGTACGCGCATGTGATCACATAATCTTCTCTGGGCAAGCGAGTCATCCGTGATTTGCTTCAGCGTGGTAAGTCTGGTCACATCTGCCTGAAAGGCGGTGGACCAAGGTGAGCTCTCCGCCGCTGCAAAAAGTCGAAGTTTCCTGCCAACCGAACAAGACCACCGGGAGCATCTTTACTCTTAGTGAACCGGGGTAAGCCTCCAGTCCGATGACTTTGATTCAAGGTACATGGTTGATTGGAGGAACTCAATTGATCAGACCAAGATTTTTAAAAGCTACTTCACTCATTTATTTCTCGTATAATAAGGTCAAGAAACTTAAATTGAGATGCTTCCTTTCTTTAGAGTTTGATTTACTTTGTGTCTACACCACAAATAAAATGTTTCCACTTCTTATGCATGCAAGAACTCATATTATCAATATGGTAAAACCTTGTCACTGATTTTCGTATGTTTACCTTTTGAAAGATAGCTGTTGATATCATTCTCGGTAATGGATCGTGTTATCTTCCAATCACGCCCTTCGAATCCATTTTGATAAAACCTTTGCTAGCTTCCCGTTGTGCGGGATTCTCTCGAAGTGTTCTCGGGATGTTTATAACCTCTACCCCTGCAGTCAGACGTCAGAAGCCATTCATAGACTTTCAGGTTCGCACTTTGCCAATCTCCATAAGACCTCTATAGAATGTCTCCTCTGTAGATAGCTAAGTTGAATGAACAATTGGAGGACCGAAGAAGAAGCAGCTCATTAGGTCGGAGCGTGTTTCCGCAAAGAAGACCGCGGTTGTCATGTAAGGCGAATGGCAGACATATTTTTGTTGACTATCTACACTTCAACAAGGCCACTCATAAAGAATCGACATTCCTCCCTAGGATTAATGATCTCATGGACCCTCACGGATGGGTGTCAGGTCTTTTCTAAGATAGATTGAGGTCGTGAAATTAATGTATCTGGGTTAAGTTTGTGGACACTTCGAAGACAGCATTCAAGATGCGATACGGCCACTATGAGTACTTGGTTACGCCTTTGTCGTGATCAATGCTCACGCCGTATTCACGGACTACATGAACAAGATCTTTCACCCTTACTTGATAAGTTTCTCGGTGGTGTTAATAGATGACATCTTAGTTTACTCAAGAAATAGCGAGAACAAAAGAGGAACACTCTGGCGGTTGTTTTCTGCACTTAAGGAAAAGCGCTTGTACACTAAGTGGTTGGCATAGTGAGGTTAAGGTTTTAGAGGAAGCCAGCCTTAGGACATGTCATCTCTCTTAAGGGTGGCTTAGCAGATGACCCAAATAAAGTAGACGGTGTCTAAATGTGGAAGTCGCTTTAAAGTCTCAGAACTGAGGTTGTGGAGCTGCCTGGGTTGGCTTTGAGCACTACAGACCGCCCATGTAAGGTTTCAAGACAGTTTACCTCTCAACCCGTCTCCCACCAAGAAGGGACAGTTGTTTCAGTGACTCTAGCAGCATATAGCTTAAACCTCATGATAGACCTGGTCGCACCTGTTAGTTCTCGTGCATCCTAATGAACCCTTCGTAGTTTGAATGCGATGCTTCTAAGCAATGGTTAGGTGGTGTGTTGATGCATAATGGTAAGGTAGTTGGCTTATGCTTCTCAGGAAGCTTGAAACCCACGGTAATAACTACCTACCCCATGACCTGTAGGCTGTGGGTCGTGGTATTTGTCTTAAAGATCTGGAGACATTACCTCTTTTTGGCTGAGCGAGGTTTCCGAGGTTTTGAAGTGATCACAAGAGCTCGAGGTATTTTTGATTAGAGGATTTGAATACGAGGCCGCATAGGTGGGGACGGAGTTCTTGAAAAGGATTATGACTTCGAGTCACTTATCACCGGTGGTGCCAAATGTATGTCCATGCCCTAAGTAGAAAACCTTGCACGCCTCCGCTTTTGATGGTTGGTGGGAGATGGATCTCGATAGAAGAGTTTAGAGACCTTAGTCTAGTTCAGGAATTTACCTAAGAGTATTAGGCTTCGGTACTGGGCGTTACCAATAAATTGATGATTAGATTAGGAGAGGTAATGGTTAAATGTTTCTCTTGGACTCCATGCAGAGTTGCTGCTCTGTGTGGTAGAGACTCTTAGTTTCACCTGATGAAAATGATGGGGTCTTTGAGGGTTAAAGATAGAGTGTGCATACCGGATGTTCCCGAAGCTTATAAAGCTGATCTCGAGAAGACATAGAGCGGTTTAGTGTGTACCTGAAAGCAACTTCAAGATGTATCATGACCTTAAGTATAATGTTTTTGCAACAGGATGAAAAGCGATGACCAGTTTCAGGATGTGCGCTCTAGCCTGTCGTAAGTGCCAAGATAGAACACCAAAAGCCTTCTCAAGAAAGCTTTGAACCTTCGAGTGTTACGTAACGGAAATGATAATATCTCTACGATTTTTTGTGTCTCTGACTCCCAGATCCAAAATTGTTTCAGGCTATACGGTTGTTGTGATGTGATTGACTAAGTCTCACGATTTCATCCCCATGAACATGGAGTATCCTTTAGAGAAGTCAGCTAAGCCGTACATCAAGGAAATAGTTAAGCTTCATGGTGTACCCAGCATAGTATCTGGATGTAGGTACCCGTGGTTTACCTCTGCAGTTTTGTGGAGAGTTTGCAAGATGCTTTGGTAGAAAGCCTAGGCTTAGTCTAGCCCACTGCACCCATAGACCGACGGGTAGTCCGAGAGGACCATCCAGCCCTGGTGACTTGTTTGAGACTCAGGTGCTGTGAGCAAACTCCGTGCAGTCGATGGTTTTTGCCTCGACAGAGTTCACCTACAACAAATGTAGCCTTCTATTCCAAGACAGATGGCACCTTATGAGGCTCTTTATGGGAGGAGATGTAGACACCTTTGTGTTGGAATGAACCTAGTGATAATGTGGTGCTAGGACCGTAGATAGTTCAGAAATAATGGTAAAAGATCCGAATGGTTCGGTGAATATAAGAAAGGTGGCCAGAGTGGAAAGGTAAGAGCTACCATGACAAAATGAGGAAGGCGCTAACTGTGTGAAGATGATCATGTATTCTCGGGAGTTACCTAACGACCGCTGGTAAAGTGTCAAGGCGAGGAAACTTAATTCGAGATTCATTGGTCCTTACCAGATCCTTAAAAGAGTTTGCTGCTCTACCGATAGCCTTACCACCGTTTCTGTCCAATCCCATAATGTTTTTCATGTGCCTCATCCTAGAAAGTACAACCATGACCCTAGTTACAAGATAGTCCTCATCGCGATACGCTTGAAAGAAAACTTGACGCTTGAGGTGTTGGCCCCTCTCGATCGAGGATGTGAGCGGTGTTAGCCGCAAGCAGGCGCGAGGATTTCCTGGTCAAAGTAGTCTGGAGCGAAAGCCACTGGCTAGAGTGCTACATAGGTCGAGAGCAAGACATGGGAAGCGCACTCCGCACCTTTTGCTTCGAGGTACCAGTAAATTCCGAGGATGAAATTTTTATGAAGTGTGGTGGAATCGTAACACCTGCTTCGCTTTAGTGCTTGCCAAAGCTTCGTTTGGTTGCTTGCTAGTTTTGTTGGGTTAAAATAGTCAGTTAAGGGCTTAAAGTGGGATTTTGGCTTAAGTCTCTTTCTCGTGCATAACCATGCCCGTGCTTCATTAGCTAGCATGCCTGCTTAAAGTGCATGAAGGGTTTAGGCGAAGTCGAAAGCACGCACGCGTTCACTACGCGACCGCTCGGCCGCTAAGTCCAGCACGCACCGCGTTTCAAGGGAGCGTTAACTGCTGCTTCGTGGAGCAGCTCTTTATAAGCGCTGGTATAGAAACCGTAGGTTTTCACGGAAACCCTTATTTCTTAGTAGCTATAGTCACCATATCAGGCTACTTGTGCCTTTTTCCCTCCTTGTTTCCTTTATCCATTGCTATAGTGGAGTTTCGGGTTTTGTTGCCTTTCCGTAGTTTCTCTAGTTGGTCCGTGTCAATGTTGGGCAGTAATTGTCCCTTACCCTTTCGGTTTCTTTTCGCTTATGGTGGAGAAACAGCATCACCAGGCTTGCTTAACCAAGGCTTAGCATCGAACTCAGTCAGCTGTGGGGGACGTGGATCTTTCATTGCTGTTAAAGGAGCTCTAATAATTGAAACCTTCAATCCGTAATGGGAGAAAGGTAGTAATGATTATAGGCAATGGGTAAAGGTATGTGGATCCCCATGACCCCTGCAGCACAGATATTGTTTGGTTTTTTATGTCATGTATGAGTATACGTTTGGGCTTATAATAAATTAAGTTGTTTTCTCGGTCAGATATGTTCATATTATGTATTTTATGTTCATGCTGGTTATGCCCACGCTTTACGATGCTAAACATGATAATTATTTTGCTGTATACGTTTCAGGAATTTCGATGTTATCGATTGATCCTGGCGATGAGATTTACCCAAGATATTATTAAATGACCTAGGATTCGTGTATTAATCTTCCCTAAAATTCGTTAAAATCATGGTCAACTCGCCGTAATGGCATCTTTTGGTGCATCGAGCATGCACAGAATAAAGAACAAGGAGCACGCTGGTGTTCCCGCTTAATTCAAGAAAATGGTCGGGGGCATTAAGAATCGACTGTAGCTACACTCTGTCATGTTTGAAGTAGAAGCACACCAGTTTTCACTTAAGTGGCAAAGACGCCCGTGCTCGCCCTTCCGGGATGAACCCGAGATGTTGAGTGGCTTTTAACCCCAATCATCCTCAATAATGTTATGATAACACCATAAATCAATGATGAAGATTGGGATAACTCCTGCTTATTGGTTAACGAAGATAATTAATGATGATAAGATGTTTAAGCTCAGAACTACTGGTTACCGCATGTTGATAACTTTGGTGCTTATTGGCCAAAGTTGGGCCTCAATGCTCATTGGTCGAGGTATTGATGACGCAGTCTTGGTGCTTATTGGCCCAAGCACGATGATGCGGATTACGGGGTTCGAGCTTTTGGCCCCAGCAAAGAGCGTCATTGCTGTTTTTCGTTGCTGCTGATGTATATCTCGATTGATGGTCCAGGGGGAGGTTTGACATAGTGGGAGATCACCCGAGAGTACGGTGATTTAGCTATCCACCAGAGGTCACCCGAGGCTCGCAGGGACTGCGTCCCCCGTGAGAGGCATACACGATTTGATGTGTTTGCTATCCTTGGCTGGGTTCACCCGAGGTTCGTTGAACCCACGGCAGTTATGCTTCTTATGGCTAATACGTGATACGTAACTCTCAAAGTCGCTTCATCAAGTGTAAGTTCATCTTCATCACTTTCTATTGATTCTTTTGGACATGAATGCCTTAAGTGAAAGTAGTCCTTTCTTCTTTTTTCCCTATCTTCATGATCTTTCAATTCCATGTGTAGTTCTAATTGACGTTCTTTTAACTCTGCCAAATGGAATAGCAACTGCATCATGTCAATATCTTTGCTTCAAAGAATTGTAGTAATTTTTGGCTGCTATTCATTTACTCAAACATCTCTTGCGATCTTGTTAATCTTTTTCTCATCTGTGATAGAACGTCTGAAACCTTCAACCTATTCTCACAACGTTGTAAACCTATTTTGCATCATCTATCTTCTCACCATTCTTCTGCGTGAGCAGTTCATATTCATGATTAATGCATCTATCCTCGCTTCTTTTCACATCGTCAGGTTCCTTCATGAGTGAGTTGAAGAGGGATCCCACACCGCTTTGCCGCTTTTGCAATTTGGAGACCCCTAAAACCTTCATCATAATTCAAAGCTGTGCTCGTTATAATATTTTTTCGCTTTAGCATTATAACTTTCGCCTTTATCATCATTCCAGCTATCTTTTGGTTTAGTTTGTTTGTTTCCTAGCATAAAAAGAGTAAATGGAACATGTGGACCATTTTCAACAAAGATCTAAAATATCTAAATCTCATACTCAAGAAAGAGATACATTTTTTCTTTCTAATACATGTATCGGGAGCCATTAAAGGTAAGGGGTCTAAAGGAAAAGCCCCATCACCCTAGGATAATATTTGTAGCTATCTCTTGAAGTTCATGTTTATAACAAGAGTTTTAGCCCCGATGCCAATCAAGGGGCGTGGCTACGGCCCCCAAGAGCTGGGCGACTGAGATATTGAAACCTTTTTGAACACTTTAAAATAAAATAAAGAGTTTCTTTTAAAGAAATGCTTCTACCACTTAATTCCTAGGAATTAGGTTATGGGAACCAGCATTGATGAGATGTTAAGAATTATAAGTAGTAACAATGGTTATTTTAATACAGATTGGGTGTATTTAAGATTCAAGTTTAAACAAGCAGCAAGGAGTTTAGGGACTAGAAGAACACGCAAACCGATTTATCCTCAAGTTCGCTACCTCCTTCCGTGTTTTCTCACGCTCCAGTCCCACACCACCGTGGATTTCTTCACTATAATCATGAATTTACACAATTTACTCATAAAGAACACAAGGATACCCCTCGTTGTTTAAAAATTCTCCCGTGAAAGCACACTAGCCTTCTTCACCCAAGCGATCTCTTCTATCCTTGTTGAACCCTAAGAGATACCCTCTAGTCACTCTAATTCACAAAGAATTGGAGAGAAGCAAGACTCTTTTGTGCCCGATAATACAAATTGAAAGCTTCTAACTATCACACTCTTTCTCGAGATAAAGCACTCTTGTGAGCCCCCACAACCTGCTTAGCCATGTTGTCATGGTTGTTGTTTGTTGTATATTTGTTGTATGTTTGTCGTATCTAAAAGTGTTTCTTTGATCCCTTCTTATATAGAAGACAAATTATAGCCGTTGGGACTATTAAAGATGATGGATCTCGATTGACAAAATCGGGCTTGATTCTCGATCTCAAATGTGATTCTCATGGATTTTCGTGGAGACGCGCCCCGAGATATAAATCGAGTCTCCATAAGGAAAGCGGATAGCCAAGCCTTTTTTTGAAGAGTAATCAGATTATTTGAAGAGAAAAAATATCCGCGTTTAATTGAAGAGAAGACCAAGGCTTCATTTGCCACGCTGCCAGATTTTATATTAGCCTGCCTGACTGCCCAACTAGTAGACGAAAGCTTTATATACCATGTAAGGATGGAGTTTTAAAGGCAGTATCTTTAGTAGACGAGCCTCCAAGTGTTACAATCAGATGCGCGCTCTGTTACTTTTAGTGGACTACTTTTCCATCATCGACGAGCTCTCCAAGTGTTACTATCGCAGACGCGCGCCCGTTATTTTATCAAGGACGCGCGCTTGTGCCTCACCGCGGACGCGCGGTCAGGTTTCCTCATCAGCGGGACGCTGCGCTTGTGCCACATCGCCAGCATCCAGCTCTACTGCTTTCCGGACGCGCTTCATGTGCTCTTTAAGGACGCCATTTTCTTTTGTTCTTCCTTAAAGTGGAATACGGTTCTTAATTGTTCATTGACTTCACTTTAATTTGTCGCCTTTGAAGGGGATTCAGCTCTTTAATTGTCTATCTGGACTTCAAATTTCTTTACTTTGTTGGACGCCATTGTTTTTTATTGCTCCTTTGGTGGACGCAGTGATCTTGCAATGCAACTTAACATGTAAATGAAAGTAATGCAGTCGAATTAAAAATCTTATACAAATACACTTTGTTTGTCATATATCAAACATGAAATGTAGGGCTAGTCTACAAATTTCCCTTTTTTTTATTATACAAACCTTACCATACTCTCTAACCTTAGTTATTAAGAAATCAGAGTAAAATGATCGTGAAGTACGGTTTTTGAGTTATTTTCTTGTCCTCCTCCGTGTGTCATTGATATCTTTCAAAAGACACAGTTCACATATCATTATCGTGAAAAAAATCATCTTTAAATTTATTACAAGTTCAAGTGTGTCTTTTTCAAAGCGCTTCACTGTATCGTAGAAAAAGAATTTACATATTAAATTTTTTTACAAAGAACGCACGATTCATCTCGATGGTCTATATCCGCCTTTGTCGATAAATAAAAATTAAAATTTTGCATACTTAAAATGCATGGTTCATTTTTATGGTTCATATTTCTCGTATGTATGGTTCATCTTTCTTGTTCATCTCATGTATGGTTCATGCTCTCGATGTGTATGGTTCATTTTCCAATGTACGGTTCATGGGCTTCCCCTTGCCATTATCAACAAAAAACTATCGAGAATATTGAAAATCAAACTTAAAAACAGTCTTGTATTCATTGATAATAAATCATTTTAGAACTTATGCAATACATTAAAATACCAAACAAAATTACGTACACCTCATGACGCTTAGCATCTTGCCCATGTCCTTTATACTTTTCGAACTTCAGGCTGCCTCTCAAGGTACATCTCGTTATCAATTATTTTGAGGATCAATTATGCCAAGTTTCCTCTTATAAAGTAGAAGAAACTTTCCTTATTAAGTGTTTTGCGAATATATCATCTAATTGCTTAGGATGTATCTATATGTTCATCACAATATCACCACTTTGAATATGATTCCCGGGAGCAAATGATGCCTCAATTTCACATGCTTATTCCCGAGTGCATGATTGGGTTTTGTTAGATTTATTATAATTAGTAAAGCATTACATTTTATTGGTATATGATCCAGATAAACACCATAGTCAATTAATTGTTGCTTCTTATCCATAGGATTTGAAAGACAACAACTCCTACCGCAACATACTCGCTTCAAACAGGATAAGGCCACACTAGTTTGTTTTACTAAAACCGTGACACTAGAATTTCAATGAATGGCATGTTCCAATTGTGCCTTTCCCATCCAACTGCTCCAAAGTCGTATTCAAATATCCTATTACCATGCAAGGATCCCTGATACCACATCCCCATTTCATTTGTTCCTAAGAGGGTACCTTCAATGATTCTTTAATAAACAGTTAGTGACGTGATTCTTTTAGATTAGTTTTGATACTCTTGCACACATACACACCGAACATTATATCTCGGCCTACTAGCAAAGTGAGATAAATTAAGGATCCATAATGCCCTTATAATTGGATACATCTATGGTTTACTATGTTCATCTTTTGTCCAAGTAAGAGGTCGACTCTGTGTTGCGTACTTTGGTGCTTTGATTCCAAACTTCTTTAGTAGTTCCTTGCAATACATTGTTTATTTATGAAGGTTCCATCTTGGAATTGTTTAATTTGGAAGTCCAAGATAAGGTAAGTTCTCCATCATGGACATTTCAAATTCACTTTTGCATTAGTTCACCAAATTCCCTTTGGTGATCTCACCAATTATATTGTCTAAGATGATTCTTTGAAGCTTGCTACCTTAGAAGATTATCTTGTTGAAGTTTTTCTGAGGGTCTTTATTGCTTTCTTCATCTTCCTTTCCTTGTTGCTCTCTTTCCTTTCTCATCAAATATCACTTCATCCTCAAGAGTTTCCTCGCATCATCAAAAATGCCCTTTCCAACCTTTTCGGGGGTTAGACTCATCAAATGTTATGTGAACAGATTCCTCTATTGATAAGGTACGCTTGTTAAACACTCTATATGCTTTGGTTAGTTAATGAATAACCTAGAAAATACCCTCATCAGCCTTGGGATCAATTTCTCCAAGATTATCCTTGCCATTGTTTAGTACAAAACATTTACAACCAAAGACAATAAAATGAGAAATGTTAGGTTTTCTTCCTTGTAAAGTTCATATGGAGTTTTCTTCGAATTGGCCTTATTAGAACTTCTTATTTAAAACATAGCATGCGCGACTCACAAAGATCGCCTCCAAAAATACTCTTTGTTCAGAACACTTATCATGGTTCTGTGCAATTTCTTCAAGTGATTCATTTTCCTTCCAACTACCCATCTTTGTTGTGAGTCCTAGTGCAGAAAAATTGTTTTAGGTACCATGTTCATCACAAAAGTTAGCAAGCTCCTCATTTTGGAATTCTCCTCCATGGTCACTCCTAATTGAAACAATTTTCATGTCTTTCTCTCATTTTGAGCAACCTTTAGCCTTCATTTTCTTTAAAAAAGCTTTAAAGGCTTCATTCTTTTGTGCCGAGAAAAGGTCTCAAGTGAATCTAGAGAAGTCATCAACAATTACAAGAGATGTAGATTTCCACCAAAGCTTTTTGTCCTAGAAGGTCCAAAAGGTCCACATGCAATTGTAAGGGTCTACTAGTTGAAAGAGTGTTTTTAAATTTAAACGAGGTTTTCACTTGTTTACCCTTTTCGTACGCATCACATAGGACTTCTTTAACAAACTTTTTATTTGGCAACTGACATGTTCGAAATCAATTATTCATTGATCCATATGAATGTGAGCTGCATTTCCCATGCCAGCCAATTTTCACTTTCTTTGGAAATTAAGAACATGCATCATTTGAAAGTGTTTGTCTATGTCTACATGGGACAGTTATCGATTCCCATTTCCAATCAATTTTGCGTTATTGTCATGAATAGATTTGACTTCATACGTATTTCTGTTAAAGTTTACCTTGTGCCTTTATCACATAATTGACTTATACTAAGTAGATTGTGTTTCTGAGTCCCTTCCACATGGTATAACATCCTCAATCTCGGGATTGGCTGGGATTCTTCCATTGTTCCAACACCAAGGATTCTTCCTTTGTCATATCTCCACAGTGACATTTCCACCTTCCTCGGGAGCTGAAAGATGTAAATTTTTTGTGATGTTCCTCCTGGCCATGTGTTTGAGCAACATCATTCAAAAAATGTTTTTTGAGGTTTGGCCTTCAAACACACCTACAAAATGCATTCTTTTATGCTTTTCCTTTAGGTACCCAAATCGCTGGGTTCTTTAGTGTTAGTAGCAACATAAGTCTTGGAACCCAAATTTGTTTAACATGAATGTTCTTTCCTAAGTTCCAAGGCAGCGTACTGCATGACCTTCTTTGCATAATAATAGTACGAATAAAAAGGACTATCTGAGAAACGGGTGAAACAAAAGCCTTTAGCATTTTTCTACGTATCACCACATATCCAATTCCAGCCTTTGTCATACACACTTTCGTTGTCCTAATATGGCATTCAAGTTATTCTACCCGAAGTAAACTTAGATAGAGTTGTATTCGATTTTCAACCTCCTTTTCTAGTGTAGTGCATTTGGTGCAAATTGAACTAGACGCAAGTAATTTTGAATTTTCATCTTCTAGTTCTTAAGCTTTATTTGTAAAGACGCATTATCACTACATTGTTTTGCTGCATTTATCTTTCTAAGATTTGCTTTTTTCTAATATTAACATATTCTTCATGCAATTCATCAAAAGCATCTAGAACTCATCATAAGTAAG
>JAUPTC010001587.1:0-23000 GCA_030762895.1 Sophora flavescens
CCTCGACTTACAAGCGAGAGGGCTGTAGCTCGCCTCTCGATTTGAACCTCGGGAGGAATCGCTCTTCGACTCCCAAGTTGTTTGCTTGGAAGGAGTCGCTCCTCGACTTCCAAGCGAGAGGGCCATAACTCGCCTCTCGATTTGAACCTCGGGAGAAATCGCTCTTCGACTCCCGAGTTGTTTACTTGGAAGGAGTCGCTCCTCGACTTCCAAGCGAGAGGGGTCGTGGCCCGCCTCTCGATTTAGTCTTGACTCTTTTCTCGGTCAAACTGGACTTGAGTCTTTTCTTAAGCTTGAGCTCGGCTTTTATATCCTTGTTCCGACGTTGTAGGTCAGGTTTGATGGATCCTTTCTTTTACCGAACACTTGATGTGCACCGAGAAAACTAAGCATCTCAGGGGCTTCATATTAATGGTGCCTTTGCCACTGCTCTGGGTGTTCAACTTTGGAGGAGGCAGCAGCTCCTGGGACTTTGTTGAGCATTTGATTTAGGCATTTTCTCAAGTACCTTGTGGTCACAAGTCTGGTGACTCATGTGGGAAGACGAATTATGAACAGTGTTGCCTTATATATTTGTTCTGAATTGAAGATCGAGCCTCGATATGTTTAGTCATGTAAGTGATGGTCGAGCTCAGGAAGGCGGTGACGATGGTTACCATCCTCTCAACTCTGGTGTGCAAACTGGTACGACCCGCGACTAGTGGGAGGCCACGGTGCAGCTCGAAGGCGTCCACGATATCGGATCGGATTTGTCCTCCTGGGGTTGAGATATGGCTCGCGATCTGGTTTCGTGGACGATCTTGTGTGCGGCTACGGAACTGGTTCACTGCCTCGACAGCGTTCCTCATCCTTGATCATCGTCGTGTAGCAGAGCTGATGCGTGTTCGTCGACGGGGACTGGGTTCGAGCACTACGATGGTTCCGGTAAGCGTGAAGACATGGCGGCACGATTTTTTCCTTTCTCGATTAATGGTCAGAAAACCAGGATAATACGGTGGCTGGTAGAATAATGGGTGGTCGGGGCAAAGTTTTACCTTGACCCACGGTGGGCGCCAAATGTTCCTGCCGAGATCCGACTTGCCGGAATCTCGCCGTAGAATGTCAAACCAAGAGTGAACAATGGGGGTTGTTTTAGATTATGGCTTGACAAAATATTGTATTCCGGTCCTACGTATCTCAATGGGAATCAAAGCCAGACGTAGTTCTAGGTTTTCAACCCTTGGCCATACGGTGATCTCAATCCCTTAATCTTGTATCTGATGAATTAATACTAGCGAGCAAGGACTCTTCAATAGTCTCTTGGTCGAGCTAGTTTCTCTAATACGCTTAAGGGAGAGTTACCGGGGTTAGTGAGAAGTGAGAAGTGAGTCTCCCTCTTGGGCTCTCCTTCTTTTATAATAGGATCCCCATCCCTTTAAGAGATCTGTATATATTTCCATTTATCTCTTAAATCTTCTTTGAGATGTGATTTCCTTAATTTAAGGGATATTATCTCTTTTAACCGGATAAGGTTGTGTGAGATAATATCAGGATTGATTAAGATAATATCTTAAATTGATCTCTTAACCGTATAAGGTTATTTGAGATAATATCAGGATTATTAAAGGTAATATCAATATCCTATCCTTAATTTAAGGGATATTATCTCTTATAACCGGATAAGGTTATTTAAGATAATATCAGGATTAATAATATCAATATTTTATCTTTCCCGCCTTGGTTGGATTGGGTATCCAAGCTCGATGACCGGATTTTACTCCTCGACCAGTACATGCTTAAAATTAAGAATTCTATGCCAATACCAATGGAGGTCATGCCCCAGTGAAGCCTCAACAAAAGCATTCAAACGGGCATCATAAATTACCACCAATTCATGTACAGCAAGAACAACAAACAATGATCTCAAATTGAACTATGATAGTGTTTTACTGATGCCATCTTATTCCTTCCCTACAGTCTAATCTTGCAGGTGATTGCATTTACAGATAAAGATGGTGTCAGGTTTCAAACTACTTTCTTGGGCAGTGGTGTTATAGCTGGGATTTTACCTGCTACAACATTGGGGATATCTGATAAGAGGTTTCACCTAGGAACTTTCTGATCATGGCTATAGTAAAATTTCTTATAATCAATATATTTATTTAAAGATCTCTTGCAGGGATGTAATGATAGAAAATGTTCTTAAAGAGAACTCAATAGAAATTATAGAGGAAAGTTTTTACAGCTCAAGTATGATCCAAAATCTGTTTGGGGTTATGTTGAGGTATAGCAAACATTTGAATTCTTCATCTATAGTGCTATTTGGCTAAACAATTTTCGCACTGCGGCTCCTGAAAATTTACATTCATGTTTGTCACATGCTGCAGGTTCACATTGAGCAGGGTCCTATGCTAGAACAAGTTGGTTTCCGTGTGGTCAAAGGCATAGCTGGGCAGACACGGTTGAAGGTAAAAAAAAAAAAATCAGCTTGAATTTTGTCTCAACTGTGTTTACTACAAGAGGATTATAATACAAAAGTGGTTTTGAAGTTAATTCTACATGTAGATACGATTATTATTTGAATGTAAAAGTAAAAGTAAAAACAACAGCAAAAAGGAAACATGTATATATGGATTCAGAAAAGAGGAGCTAATGGTCTTGAGTCTCTTGAAGATGGACAACAGTTGCTGTTCTCTCCGAACTTGAGTGCCAAGAGGAAGTTTCTCTCGCGGTTTCTTCTATTCCTTCCAGTTTGTTCTTCTTATGTTAGCTAGTTACCTTTATACTGTTTGAATATTTTTTTATATATTTTAGAAATAAGCTTTCAAAATTTAATATAAGCTAATTTTAGAGTTAGAGTATGTCTTTTTTGTGTTGATACTGAATTTCAAAAGGGTACAATTTGGAAGAATTGACCTTCAATGCTGAAGGATTTTCTCGATTGCAAATATTGTGGCTTATTATGTTGAAAGAATTGGAGGAATGGACAGTTATAAAGCAGAGGCAATGCCAAGCCTGAAGCACATGGTTATTGATTGCTGTCAGAAGCAGGAAAGGATTCCAAAAGGACTAAAGGATGTCACTTCTCTGAGGAAATTAAAAACTATAGAATTTGAACATAGACCTCAATTTAATGTTTTCTATGTTAAAAGTTCTGCAATTTAGGCATATAATTTGCTACTTGCAACTGAAAATTTAGGAATATAAAAGTTGTGTTTGAAGACTGCCATTCATTATACCAATTCCTTCAATAATTCACTTGGTCAATAATTGTAATGCCTTCCTCCAAAGTCTCTGACTTAATGCCCTCAAAACAGAAGGGTGGACACTGCAGGGCCTTACCTGCAAAGTTTCTTTGTGCTTAGTTTGTTTTACCAATATTTCTCTCTTTTTCTTTGTTGCTCTGGCATCAATGAAAAAGAAGCAAAAACAATTTTGTTTTTAGTTTTCTAGAATCAGCTTTCCCTTCTTTAATTGCCTCATAAATTCATTAAATTGTGTCTTTCTACCCTTTCCTAATTTTGTTTACACATTCATTGTCTTAGGCCTTTCTCTCTTTACTTTTCCTTTTCAGTTACTGTCTCTGATTGTTGTTATTATTAATTTTTCATCCTACAAGAATTCTAGACGGTATTAGTTCTTATTTTGTGGGATTTTTTGCTATGTCTTAGTTCCAGTTTAGTATTTAAGAGGGAAGTTCACTGAGTTAAGATCTTACGAGTCGTTTCTTTGGTCATTTTTTAGACCAGTTAGGTAGCGTTCTCTTCGATTTTGAATGGGCTTCAAAAATATGACTAATTAATCAATCAAATTATACTTAGTCACATAAAACAATAAATTAAAATAGGGAGAGGGGATCCAACGAAAATATTCCACTTAAATCATAAAGAGAGTAGCAACTTAGAAAATTTGGATGTAATGAAGATTGGTCTATTTCCTACAGTAAGGAAACTCAAGAGAATTACAAAAGGTCATAGGTGATGAACTCAACAAAATGTCAAATTTTATTCCGCCTCTTCCGGTAAGAAGTAATTTAAATACCATTCAGAATTACCAATGGAACCCTCAAATTAGATAACTCCTTGGAACATATCTATTAAATTTTCTGTAATATCCCAGCTTTCACAAGGATACTACTAAGTAATAATATATAAACATGGTTATAATATCAGGAATAATAGTTGAGCATAGGAAATTTTGAAAATAAGTGAAACAAATTTCTACAAGATATTTTTGTAGAGTTGAACATATAATTGAAATTAATTTAATACAAATAACCATTTAGTCCCTAATCAACAATTCAATTTCATGTAAACATTGACTCCTAGTAAGACTTCAACTTTGATTCGGCTGTGAAAACTAACGTATCTTGGGACACTATTGGGTGACTGTCAAGCAATCTCCCGAACTTGCTTATCAGTTTTCAATATGTACCTGTTATTTGAAACAAAGAGGAGCCTAGTGAGAAATGAATCTCAAAGAGTTCCTGCTTAAAACAAAGCATATTAGTAACAATATATTATGTTTAATTGTCCTCATTGAGTTATACATACTTACTCATATGCACACATATCATAATTAACCTCACGTAGTGGTAAAGTTTCTCATAGCCAACTTACCTCTCCATTTTGCAGTGTGCACTCTCAGTGGACTAAAGCGAGGCTAAAGTAGGACTACTCAACTTTATACCACTACGGAATTATTCTCTTATAACTCACCCTTTCATCACCAACTCTTTCTCTTTGGGTCCTTACTTGGATTGAATTATTTACTGAATGTGAATCTAAGCATAGACATTTTAAGGAAAGAAACCTTTACCAGGTATAACATCCCTGGCTGCTTTATGGATTGACGACTGTCCCCACAAACCAACACGGGTCTTTTCAGCGTGCTTTGTCCTCACTCAAACGCATCCTGGGAAAACTTCTCAGGAAGTCACCCATCCCAGAATTGCTCCAGGTCAAGCTCGCTTAACTGTGGAGTTCTTAAGTGGTGGGCTACCGAAAAGAAGATGCATCTTGTTAGTATAGGTAGTACCAATCAATTCATATAAGCCTTCCTCAATTGTATAGTCCCATACATACACAGTCTCAGGATCCCTCTCAATCATGTCTCAATCGGGTGTGTAATCGATTCATTCATGTCTCCCTCCACCTAGAAGCCTGCCAGGAGCCGCTCCTTGTCCGTGCCTTCTTTGCGGCGACCACTCCCCACCCTCGTCGGCACCCGGGTGTTACATTCCCACCAGCTTCCGCTTTGGTTCGTCCCCGAACCACACCGTACTGGGAGAGGTGCCGCTCTGATACCATTTATAACATCCCTGGCTGCTTTATGGATTGACGACTGTCCCCACAAACCAACACGGGTCTTTTCAGCGTGCTTTGTCCTCACTCACACGCATCCTGGGAAAACTTCCCAGGAGGTCACCCATCCCAGAATTGCTCCAGGTCAAGCTTGCTTAACTGTGGAGTTCTTAAGTGATGGGCTACCGAAAAGAAGATGCATCTTGTTAGTATAGGTAGTACCAATCAATTCATATAAGCCTTCCTCAATTGTATAGTCCCATACCTACACGATCTCAGGATCCTTCTCATTCGGGTGTGTAATCGGTTCATTCATGTCTCCCTCCACCTAGAAGCCTGCCAGGAGCCGCTCCTTGTCCGTGCCTTCTTGTACCGGCGACCACTCTCAACCCTCGTCTGCACCCGGGTGTTACACTAGGTACCTCAAGTGTGGCGAGAAATAAGGCACGCGTAGTTTAAACTGGTTGATATGGCAGACAGAGCTCTATGACAACAATTAGGCGTCCCTTAATTGCTAGTACCATATCCTAACCTCCAAAAAAATGAAGGACTTAACATCTCACCCACAAGAATATTGTGGCCTTAAATAATGGCTAGAATAGTTATGAAACCTTAAGTTTCACTAAACATAGACCATTTTAAGTTTTTAATGCCATGCTATGATTCATTTTCTCATACTCTTCTCTAATGGAAGTCAAATGCATTAAATATTCATCAACCACACCAAGATGATAACTTCATTAAACAAGCATAAAAATGCAAAGAGTGAAGACATAGCACAAATGGAAATGTCACACCTTTATATTGCAATTCATACCAACCAAATCATCATGCAACAATCATACAGCCACGAAGAACACCATACCAATTGCACATATACATTTTATTCATGGTTGGACAGAATTAAAACCCATAGAAATCTATTCCACGCAATTCAAGTACCATATGCTCAAAGTTATGTAAACAGAATTTTGCAGCAAAATGGAACTGGGTTTTCTCCATAAAAACTTCATCAAAATCAGAACTTCCAGAGCCTAAATTGTAATACCATAAGTCTATTTTCTATTAAAACTGGAATTAACACAATCCAATATTAGTACAATTTACTATAATTTAAATACTAAAACAATGTCAGTTCAGAGTTTTGGTACCAACAATAACTTGCATGTCATTTTTGTCTTTTATACTTAATGAAATTCAACCATTCCAGAGCCCATTTCGAAGGAAAATGAGTCTACTTTCTAATGGTACAAAACTTACTTCGAAATAAGCCCTGTAGAGGAAGTTATGGATGAAACACTAACAGGGGTACATTACGGGTTTGAAAGATTGACAGCCCCTTGAAAATTTTTCATCCACAACCACCCCTAATCAACATGAAATCAAAACCCCATTGTTACAAAGCATATATCAGTTTAGAACAAACATTCTACCAAAGCAATTTAAACAATCTAACAAGTAATTGGGATTTATGATTACCCAATGTTACAAACAACAAGAACTCACATAACCAAGTAGTGAATTGAAGGTGGTGAGTGTTGATCTCCCTGTGCTTCCTAATCTGACTTGTTCTTCAGTTTTGAAATTTTATTTGAAGGAAGCTAGAGGTCTTGCATGTTGTCCTTCTTGTTTGATTTAGGGTTTCAAAATTGATTTGGGGATTTTCTTGAATCTAGAAGAAATTAGGGGTCAACACTTACCCAACAAGGAGAGGAAGAGATGGTGGCGACTGGGATGGTGAGTTGATGGAGGAAGAAGAAGAAGAAGGGAGTTTTTCAGAAAATGGAAAGTGAGGGTGAGGGAGAGTCTTCGTGATTTATTTAAGAAAGGAGAGGGGTATGCATAGTAAAATAGGGGGTGTGACTAGCAAATTAATAAAATCAGCTTTTTGAAATAAATAAAATATTTGTGATATCTTAGAGTTAGGTACTATCATAAAATAAATTCTAACCTTTATAAATCTCAAAATAATTATATTTTCTTACTAAAATGTCTCTTAGCCAAATAATATAATTTGAAACTAAATTATAAAATATCATTTTATAATTATCAAACACAAATAATTATCACTGTACAAAATAAATTGAACAGTTTAATAATAATTATCCCGCTTCTAAAACTGGTATATGACATTTTCATATTTTAGTACCTTCTTGGAGCAATGATCCAATCATGAAATCTTTCTAATAACCTATATCTACTAAACATAGTGTTGAAGTTTTTAAGTATTTGCATGTTATGTTGCATGGTTAGAACACTCTTGGTTCAAAATACACACTTTCCAATTATTTGAATGCATTTATTAATCAGTCTTTATTTATATATTGCTATGTCTCAAGTTGCAATAACTATCATCCCTGGATGCGGTCTACATTAATGTCAGGTTTATTCAACAGTGCTGAAAGCATTTTGTTTTTGTTGCGAGAAATTTATGGGTAGCTCAAAGTTGAAAAAGACATTTTCTCATCCATACATAGGAGAGATTTTGCTGCCCTCATGATGGTTGTGGTAAGGTGAGAAAGCCATCCATTGATAAGACATTTTTAATTGATTCCTTTGCTTTAGTGAAGTGGTAAGGGTTGGTCACATCAGGGTTTGTGTCACATGTGTAAACTCCAAATTTAAACACATCTTCTATTGCAGGTGGGACATTCTTTGCCACAACAATACATTCATGTGTTCAAGGATGGACATTTTGAAGCAACTCCACTTTCTCACCCGGAGGTTCAATTTTTAGGAATTTGGAGTTTCTATTTATGTTCACATCATGTTATTCCTTGCATGGCTATGGGAGTGGCTTCAATTTCTTCTTTCTTTGATTTATTTACAAATACAATCATTAACATATGTGCACTATGTTAATGCTCATTTGCCCTCTGCTTGTGATTTTCCATTGCCTCATTCAATCATTGAAACATCCAAATGATTTTTTTATGGGGCAAAGTTTGTTTCTACTTGAACATGCAAAATTGGATAGCATAGAATAATTAGAAATTGGCTTAAAGTGTTTTACTAATGTCTAGTGATAAATTGGCTTCCACTCTACTTAAAGTTTATTTTATTTTTTTGATCAGTCTACATCTAGCCACCAAGATTGGAGATAATTTCTATTGAGTAGAAAACTTACTTAGCCTTTTATAGCTTTTAGCATATTATGATAACTTTCAACATACGGGTAAGTTTTGATTGTGATGGATATAGTAGTTGGTGATTATGATAACTCTGCTTAATGTTTGTAGCTTTTGGTACTTCAAACTTTGTTTCTTTTAATTTTAAGTTGCATTCTGTATATTAATTTGCATCTGGAATCACTACAAAAAACAACTGTTTAGAGACCGTAATATTCGGTTAGCTAAGCGATGTAAATCGATAAGCTATTTAATTTAGCGACCGAATTACACTCCGATTAAGGGTGGTGGCTGAATCAGAATTAATATTTGGGTCGCTAATTGGCGACCGAATTTTCAATCGCTAAATAATAATAAAAAGGTCGCTATTAGGTTGGTCGCATTTTTTGGGTAACCATTTCTAGCGACCAGATAATCGGTTGCTAGTTGGTCGCTAATTTTAGTTCTTTGTTAACCTATATTAGCGAAGGATTTTCAGTCGCTATACCTCATCACTGTAAATGTTAAATAAAGTTTAGCGACCCGAATTATTGGTTTCTAATTCGGTTGCTAAACTGGTTATTATTAAAAAAATTAATTTTAATTTTTTAAAATAAATTTTTTTTCAGATTTTCTTTAAACGTTAGAAAAATTACTAATAAAAACCAAATAACTTATTAAATATACAATCATAAAAAATAATAAATATATATAAAAAGAATAATCCAAAATGTTGTACAAGAATCGTTTAAAGTCAAAAATATGGAAAAAAAAAACAGTCATGATGAGGGGGAGATGGAGGAATCCAATCATCCTCGGCGTCCGTACCACCGACGTCACGCTAGGCGATCGTCCTCGAGTAGCAGACATCGATGGTGGCGGCGGAGGCTGGAGGAAGCGGCGGCGAGCGCCAACTTGCGTCGAGCATCATCCTGAGCAACTGGAGTCTGGATCCTCATCTGCTCCAACACCGATCGCGATGTACAGCCCCCGCTCGATGTGCTCGCTGCATCAGCTCTTTGGTGTGCCTGAGTCAAGCTGTGCAATACAGTTCGCCATCTCTTGCTCTCTCTCGCTCTTCTCCTGAAGCTCCGCGTTAATTTGTGTGATGGTGTCTGCATTTGGTGGAACTGCTCACGGGGGCGGTATCGGCGCGAGGAAGGAGCGGCGTCTTGGGACGATGAAGCGATAAACTCGCCTCCCAGGTGTCGAGGCCATACACGTGCCCCTTCTTGTTCATGCCCCGAGCGACCTCCAAATAAATGGCATTATCGTCGGCGGAGACAGGAGAGCATGGCCCATCACCGGTCAAAGCCTCATCTTGTGGTTGTGAGGCACGTGATATGGCATCGTCCTTCTTCTCATGGAAGCCCACCTACAAAGTATAGTTGAAGAGATTTAGTTAAAATTATATCTAATATTAACAAATCATTTATAATAAATTACAAGTAAACACTAAATTATTTTTTGCTTACAGCATAATTCGTGCCTTGTCGTTGACCCATGTCCCCGACTTCAACTTCTTAGTCCTCTCCACCAACTCCATAGCGATGGGGCCTGTTTTACGTGCTTTCCTGAGAAAAATATAATATTAAATTCATAAGAATAATTAAAAATGAAAACTAATTAATTAAATAGTATATTAAGTCAAAAGTTTAATGTATTACCCGGCTCGTCGTAGTGGGCGTGGCTGATTTAGACCCACCGGTCCAAGCACATGCGCCACCATCGAAGCTCGATGCCAGCTGTGGCACAGATCTCCTGGAACTTCTCGGTAGCCAGATCTTGGTCCAGTTGCCTCCCGATCTCGGGATCCACCCACCTCCCCTTATTCGACCCTTCCTCGGCATTGTTTCGATTCTTCATGACCGGTGAGCCTTTATGCTCAAATATGTCCCTGATGAGAGCCTCTAAAGCTAAGTCCCACCTATACTCTTTACGCAACTTACGGTTGTTAGGAAATTCGTGTGTACATATATATAATGTAAATTTAATTTAAATAACTTAATAAATTGTTACCTTAAACTCTAGAAACAAGCTGATCCCTATGGCCCGGTGGGATGGCCTTCCATGTAGGCCATGGACCATCAAACTTGCATCGCGAGGATCTTCGATCTCGAATCGAAAGGGCCCTTCGTGGGCGAGAAGTCACATGACAAAATTAGAGCATTAATAAATGTTCTAAATAAATTAAAAAAACAAGTAAATAGAAATTAACGATACTTTATATATATTAAAAAAATTAAATTAGCATACTCGTTATCCCCCACAGGGGATAAGAAGAATCCTCTTGTCGGATGGACCCACGACTCTCTGTCCCGATGATAATGATGGTCCTGTCGTCGTAGGTGTGGATGATGAGGTGCAGGCGTGTCACGACCACGTGAGGGTGGGTGGGGGTGCAACTCCATCACCCTGAGATGTCCGAGTCCACAGAGGTGCTTTGGTAGGGTGGTCTCGTCCGAAGAGGACGTGGGTCGGCCGGGGGAAGGGACTCTCGCGACCCACGACCTCCACGACGACCCTTACCTCTAGAGGAATCTGCCATCTGTGAAAAAAATGAAAAGATTATTACACAACAGTATAAATAATACAAAAATAAATTACCTAATAAGTAGAATGACATTTACACAATGAATTATGACATAAATAAATTACCTAAGTAGAATCTCTCGTCACTAAATTCACCCTCACTCTACATCGGTATCACTTGATTGGAATGTACCTTCGCTAGATCGTCCAACTCGGATTGATCCATTAACTCTCTTTCAACTTCTTCCCATTTGGGAAATGTCCACGGAGAATTAACAATAATGTCAGGGGTAATTTGCAACCGTACGTGGGGTCTTGAAAACTCATCATCTTGGTACGGAGCATCTTTTGGTGGTTGATTACATTATCGGTAATTATCTTTGCGAGCCTTTATCTTGATAACACCCGACCAGCCATGATGTCCTTGGGATATGGCGAGTAATAAACACCTTCGACTGTTGTGAAAAAATGAATGGGTCGTGCGTCTTATTATACCTTGAGCGGCCTAGCTTGAACAATACCATAATTTTTTATCTACTTTTGTCCCCTACGTCCAAGAGTAGGATCAAACCAATCACACTTGAAGATAACTAACTTCATCACGGGAAACCGGTATAATCGAGTTCAAGGATGTCGGTTAGAACCCCATAGAAATCATCCTCTACATTGCCATCGGTGGCTGCACACAAACACCATAGTTACACGATCCGCATTCCTTCATTCCATGTTTTTTGTGTTAAATTTATATCCATTTACAAAATAAGTATTCCATGATGTAACCCATCTGTTAGGCCCCATGCCAAATTTGTCAACAATGGATTTTGAACATTGTTTTTCGGATCTAGTACCTAAAAAATCAAATATTATATTATTCTTATACAAGCTATATATTTAAGGAGATAAAATGTATTTCAACAAATGAAGGTGCTTAACCTACATATTTCTTGAACCCACGTAGCAAAGTGAGAAGTAATTTCTCGATCAACTTTGATCGTTTGAAATGTCGAGTTGGAGATCCCTTAGAAAATTCCGTACATCCTACATATGGGAGATTAACGGCCGGGACGATTAATAATCATAAATGTCAATTGAACTTATAAAAGACATTGTAGAAACTTACTCTAAATATGGCGCGACCTCTTCACAATTTTGAAGGATATACGGATGAGCGGCATGCATTGTCCACATTTGCTCAGAAATATCCTTTTGATTTGCCACTAAATCTGCCAGGATAGTTGAATATTGATATAGGAGGACTAGTTGAACTTCCTTCGCCTGAATCGGCGTTTCTAGGCATCCTTGTCCTTCTCGTGTTAACTTCGTCCGGATAGAAATAAGAGGCAAAAGTGGAAGTCTCCTCTACTAAGTATGCTTCACAAATGGAACCCTCCACTCGTGCCTTGTTCTTGACTTTGTGTTTAAGGAGTGCAAGAACCTATTACGAGAGGGATACATACAAATAATTACTAGTTTTAGGAAAGCTAAACTACGCTCGTGTTAAGTGAATTTCATATGTATTAAGTAAAATAGTTGATGTTGTTTACCTCTCAAATGGATACATCCAGGTATTGGGTTGGGCCACCAACTCTTTCTTCGTGCGGTAGATGACTGGCGGTGTTCCATGGAATCAAAGAAACTTCGGCGGAAGATTTGCACCAGCTTACATAACAAAAACGGTATCTTGACTTCCATATCCTTTAATTGATTCACATTTAGTGTCGTCGATGTAAGCTCCCTGAAAAAGTGGCTAAGCTCGACAAGTGGGTTCCAAATTTTAGCCCATTGTCGTCGAACGCAATGGTGGAAGCAACCGTTGCATGAACACGTGGCAATCATGACTCTTCATTCCATGTAACTTTGCTTCCTTAATGTCAACACATCTACCCATTGGAAGCATACCCATCCAGTAACTTTAGTTCTTTAACTCCCTTACAACCGGCCACTTTCTTTGCTTTGCTTAGTGTATAACTTGCCTTCGGTTTGATAAGTCTGCCACGACCCGCGATCACTGCAACTCAGCTCCTTCGATTACAAATGTCGGCCCAAGGTCAATCGGGCTTTATTTGTATCCTTTGTCCTCCCCTTGATGTCCATCACGCGATGTCAAACACATTCAAAAACACATTCCTCTCGTTATGCATGACATCAATGTTGTGGCGAGTAGTCATTGCGTCCTCCAATACGGCAACCTCCAAAATATACTTTGTTTTGTCCAATTATGGTTGGCGCCATAATCGGGAATATGTTCTACTTGGGTTTCATGGACGAGCGGTAAGTCCCTGTACTCTGCGCCATACATTAGGACCAGTCAAGCGTGGTGGAGGTGGTGTTGTCTCCGCTGCGCTTCTTGAATGCATTCTTGTTACGCCTATAAGGATGATCTTCTAGAAGGAGTGCGATGACAATCAAAATATGAGATCTTTCGATTGTTTTTAAGCATGAATGCCTTGATCGCTCCATACATATTGGGCATCCAAGCTTCCCAGCGGTCATCCACCCGGCATCATCCCATAAGAGGAAAGTCGTTGATCGTCCACATTAAAGCTGCTTTCATGATGAAATTCGCACCAAAGATCGTCATATGTCAACACACCATCATTCCTGACATTGTCAACCCATCTGTCGTTTTGCAAGTACACACCAATCTTACCTTTTGGATTAGACGGACCAGGAATTATGATGTTAGGAACATAAACTCCGCTTCATGCACATCCAGGGGGAAGATTGTATGGTCAGGATAACCAAGCCAACGAGTATGCTTTTCAGGCGCCCAAAAGGATTAAATCCATCGATAGATAACCCCAATCGGACATTGCGAGGTCTGCTTGAAAATGCCATATGAACCCTATCAAAATGCTTCCAAGCTTCTCCATCGAGATGGATGACACAAGATATCTTGCTCCTCTCATGCTCACTATGCCACCTCCATGTGAGCTCAGTGGCTCATCGAAGAGTACAATCTTGTAAGTCTTGGCAACGGCGGAAAGTACCACATCTTTTTAGCGACCTCTTCTTCTCAATGCCCATCCTAGTGGTTGTCTTATACCGATCCAGCACCACAAAATCGACAACATGTTATGATTTCCGTTGAATCATCCTTATAGTACAACATACATCCATTGGGCAACAATCAATTTTCAAACACCCCGGACCCAAATTTTCCCACGGACTTCTTAGCATGATAAAAACTAGTAGGCATCAGGTGTCTTACGGCAATGCCTTGGACACGGCGTGGTGGGCGATTAAAACTTACCTTCTTGCATATTGTAGTCAGATTTGATACTCAGCCATTCCATGCACATCGACAACTCCATGTACTCCAGGCATCCTTCCCCACAATGGAGATCGTGCGGACTCAAAGCATATCATAGAATCTTTGAGCTTGAGGATTGGATTCTACTCTATGTATTGGGAACCCATTCCACCATCTTCTCCCCATCTTCTTCTAGTAAACACCAACAGATGGTCCAACATGATCCATTATCATCTTCGTATGGATTCAATTCTTCCCTCCGGTTACCACTTCCATAAATCTGAACCTTCAACCACCGATCGGGTTTAAGTCGGGCAACGTCTCACCATGGTTACTCCACCAATAGTAGTCGAGCATGAAGCCCTTCTCATAAAGATCGACTACAACTCCATCACGCTTTTGAAAGATTGACACTTGCATCTTTTGCAAGGACACCTCAATTGATCACCGCCCCGATCGTATAAATCTCTTATGGCTAACAACAAACTCTATAAACTCACCTGCTCCAACTCTATACTCTTCCACTAAGACGTTTATTCCAATCCAACCTACGATACATCCATTTCCGATTCTTGAATATCCATTCTTTGGCAATTAAATAGCCGACCAATCCCACAATAACACTTATATATTACGGTGCATTCCAATAACTCCATCAATCTCGTTTCTTATGACAAAGGTACGAACCTATCCCGTTCGAGAAGAAACCTTTTGCCACACTCGGCTACTAATAGTTATTCCCATATTCAAATACCTTATACTTGACAAAATTTTGGGAAGCATTTCCCATCGGTCTCCAAGTTACCACGACTCGAGCACAGTCGGAATCACCGCGATCAAGTATGCACCGGGGAGAACAAAGGAAATGCATCGGATCGAATTTCAACAAGTATATAAGGCATTGAACATTGAAAATGACTATTGTGCAGTGTGAAAAAGGTTTTTCCCTAAGTATCCCCACTTGGACAATTTAAGATTCAATACAATGGGCATGCATACCTTGATAAGTTACACATGTTCATTAATATTGAATCTCAAATAGGAAACTAAGGCTTTCATAAATTAATTATTACCTCTAACGAGAAAATAAAACCATTAACCTATAAATATTGCAACATTGTTGAGCTTATATAAATTGCAGGCGTAAATCAATACAAACCATGATGATGCCTTTTCTGCATAAAAGTCTTTCATATGCCTAGAGGTGAACTCCAAGCCATTGTCGAGATCTAATTCTTTTTGATTTGTTTTCCAAAGCTGTGTTTTAATCATATTGATAAACATAGGTAGAAGTTGTTCTACTTCGACTTATATCTCATAAGATAAATCCAAATTCCTCTCTTTGTAATCATCAGCGATAGACAGAAAATAATGAGCACCAATTAAAGAAGAGGTCCATAGGGACCCCGTATATCACAATGAATTAGATCAAAGTAACAATTAGTTTTATAGAGCTTGAAAGGAAAGGCAATCTAGATTTTTGGCCCTTATACAAGCATCACGAGTGAGTTATGTGAGTCCTTAGCTAAATCTAAACCTAAGGGTGTGATCTTGGCTCTTGAGGCAGAATCCGAGCCTAGCATACCAAAGTTGGTCATCGGATGCGCTAGCCTTTAAAGCTGTGCTTTTATCTTGGACAGAGCTCAGAAGATACAATCCACCTTTGTGGCTACCCCCTTCCAAATCGGGGTCATGGAATGCAAGTCTGTATAAAGCAGAATTAGCAACAAATGTCACTACCACAATTGTGCTCCTTTGTCGATTTTACCTTGAAAGCAAATTACATTTGAAATCGAGGGATATGCGAGCAGTGTCAAGATGCATTCCATTAGGCAAAACTGTTTTCCCTAAGCCTTTTATAGGAACATTAACACCATTAGGAATATGAGCAGAATCATAATGATTTGAGAAACTTCCTTAAGGATGCTAGAGTCACAGGTAATATGTTACGTTGAACCAGAATCTATAACCCAAGGTTTATCAAAAACAAAGTTATTTCCATATTGACACTTGGCTTGCGCATGATGCTGATCCCACTTCATGATCATTGTTTGAATTCGTTGTATCAGTTTTTCATCTTCTTTGTATTGTGAGACCAGTGATCGAGCTGCTTTCGTAGTGACTTGAGCCACCTTGGCGTTTGATCTTTTGTTGTTCCAATGAGCCTTGTCCTTCTTTTTTGGCTTCCTCCAATCCAGGGATAGCCAACAATCTCCAAACACTCATTTTGAGTGTGTCCTATTTTCACGACAATGCTCACATTTAGGCCTTTCTTTCTTGTTACCTTTTGATCATCATTCCCATACTTAGCATTTTGAGTTTGGAATGCGGTTGTCTCAATGACTGGCTTGTGCATTGCTTATATAAATCTGCTTCTCATCTTGACAACCAGGTGGTAGGCATGTCCAAGAGTAAAGGTAGGTGCCATACTTAGAATTTGAGTCTGGCAAGATTAAACACATCATCAAGACCCATCGGAAAATCATACAATTGTTCCTCTTACGCATCTAAGAGAGATTCTTTTGAAGCTCACATATGCATCCACCACATACACATTTAGGCCAGGGTGAAATCGAAAGAATTTCATCCCATAGTCCCCCAAATTTTGTGTAATAGCGATGAAAGCTTTTCTTGTTTTAGAAGAGCTATGGCACGTCTCAACTCATAGCCTCGAGGAGCACTACCTTTTTGCAAATCTTTGCGCAAGTTCTCTCTAAATCTCTTGGGCAATTGTTTATTACAGGCGGCGTTAATAGTGCGTATATTTTATAAAATCCAGTGCTTGTCGGTTGTTTGATTCTAGCCCGCGTTAATAGATTTTTTTAATTCGGTTTTAAATATCACCCCTCAGCTATCCATGCATTCGTAAATATCCCGGGTAAAGCAGAATATCCCCACATTCAGAATTGCAAAGGAAAAATGGAACAATTGGGGGACTTAAAACCAAAACCCATGTATATATATAAATAAATTTTAGTTCCAATGTCTAAAAAACAAAACTACCAATCTAAGGATATATATATATATATATATATATATACATGTTATTAATTAGTTTCTAAAGTCTAACAAAAAAACTATTTATCTAAGTATTGCGGAGGTATCTTGTCAATTCCTTTTTCAACATACTTGATTTGAAGAAGAATTGAGCGACGCATCCTTAAGTCTCTTAACTCATCTTCTTGAATAGGCGATTGGTCGTTAAATGCATACACACGTTCAAATAATAACAATAACATCAATGCAAGTCATCTTCAAAACTATAATATATAATTTAACAAGTTGTTTAAATATTACCTTATTCCATCCATCCGTAATAGATGTGGAGACTATGTTGACATATGAAGCATCACACTAATAGCGCCACGACCTCGCGTCAATTTGAAATCGAGACTACCAACAAAATTAATTTCAACGTCCAGTTGAATATACATCTAAATTAGTAATTATAATATTAATTATTTGATAAATAAACTACCAAACCTTGAGGATGTTCCATACAGGTTTGCTTTAGCCTTAGAAGTCCTACTTCTCCCGTTGGCGCAACTTATCTCCGTGGTAGGCTATCATAAACAAATAATCATGTCGATCAATTAACAATTCATATATCATGTGTGTAATAAACTAAAAACAACTGATATTAAAACTTAAATTAAATTTAATATTATTTACTTACTTATTACAACTCACCACCTTCGGTGCGGATCTTGGTGGAGAAAGCGAGAAGAATATGACAGTATGCCTAGGCGGGTGAAGTACCAACAACGCCATGGTAATTCATACGGTAGGGGAGCGGATATAATTTTTCGATTTTCTCCCAACAAGTTCCCTATGTATTTACTCAATGCATCGCCGACAAAGAATTGGGCGGGGGGGACTGCGGATCTAAGGGTTAGCGATGCAACGCCTTATCAAGTGAAGGCGATAGAGATACCTAAGATATGAAAAGGTGTGGATGTTAATTACATAATATATATATTGAAATTAAATAAATTATTAAATGGAAAAATACCAAAAATAAATAAGTTATAAAATTAAAATTAACCACGTGCACGGTAGAAAACATTGATGTTCAACCAGGCGTTATTTACTGCGGCGTTCGAGATGCGTCACCACGAAGGTAAATATCCTCAGTTGATACGGGTGTGCCATCCATCCATCGTGCTCAATGGACATTCAAAAATCTCAACGCATAATCCTCCTCAAGTGAGAACAAGCAGTGATAGGTGGCAGTGACACAAGCATCGACTTGGCCTTGAGTTTAGGAAAAATAAATTAGATAAGTTGTTGATAATTAAAAAAAACCGCAGTAATTATTTGACTAATTTGGACATTAATAATGAATAAATACCTTTGTTAACATTTCGAGGAGCTCACGTCGTTTGGAGTCCAACTCAGCTCGCGCCTTTTTCATTTCAACTCATGCTCAGTGTGCTTGGACTTCAAACTCCGTTCCTAGGCGCAACTCCTTCGTCCTCCACATGTGCCCTACTAAAACTCTCTTTTGTGCTCACATGTGAAGGGTTAACATGCCTGCGGTGTCTGGGATGTGCAGCCGGAGAAAGCTCTCGCGGCAAGTGCGCATGAATTTTGGGTTGGATATTAAGCCTTGCATCAGATGTGTTGTAATAGCTAGGTTGGACATGAGGGTCTTGAGTAATGTCGGCCAAAATTGATGCTTCATTGACCACCGCTTTAAGTGAAACAGACTTGCCATAATATTCTTTGATGGTCGTTCCAGAACAGAAAACCCGTCAGGATGGTCTTTCTTGCCTAGACAGTCATCAGGCGATCCGTAGTCGAGAAGGGGAATAATCCCGGGAGGATTGTGCTTTAGATCCATCTACAATGAAAAAATGAAAAAACGTGCAAGTGAAAAGTGTTGCAAATATCTATACAAATATCAATTGAAATCAAGTTAATTATTTCCTTACAATCTTATCTGCCTCCAGCAAGTGGCATCAACTTTAAAAGATCCCGTCTTTGTCATGCGGTCGGCTAACCCGGACATCTCGTGGTCGATGTCAGACGGAGGACTTGATGGTGTGCCCTCGGGCACCTCTCCTCTTTCAATCCTAGCGAGTGCTCTTCTTGCTTCGCCTCGGCCTATCGCCATCATACGCTCGATCCAGTGCGGTACCCACCCTGAGACATGGTGTGGCGGTGGACGGTTCTCCCCTGAGTACATCGTTGTTTTTTTTCCTTATCCTATATAAAAAAAAACACATAATTAAGTATATTTAAATGATCAATAATAAGCAATCAAAAATAACCCAACCAAACAACCCCAAACCCACATCCACCATCTCATCGTCCCCAGGACATATTATCGCGGTGGGGTGATCGAAGACAGTATGTAAGGGATATATCCGGCGGGTTCTTCTATCAAACATTTTTTGCACCATATGTCTTTTTTCATCCCATCCATTTTTTGATGTCATTTTAATCTTTTTGTGGGGACCCTCCTCCTTTTTAATAATCAAAGCTACCTACAATATATACAAAATTCCTTGTGGGGTTATTAAATTCGGATAAATATCTAATAATGTAAATCAAGCGAATGTAAAGGTAAAATACCGTGATAGCCTCCCAAATCTGATCCTTAACGTTACGTGGGCGTCATTCCGATGGTTGTAGTTGATACTTACGTCTTTGCTTGGCTTGTAGAAACACCCACTTATTAAATTCTTTAGCACGGGGTCCTGGGCATTTAGATTAGCATCGAAGGACACCTCAAGCTTTTGTCGCTTTGCTGTCCTGTCTCTAGTTTCTTCAACGAGGTGGCTCCTCTACCCCGTTTCCTATGAGCCTGTGATGTCTGTATGGACAAAAAAATGATAAAATAGAGGGTTGTAACATTATAAACTTACATTAAAAGAAGGACTAAAGATAGTATATAACATGTAAACTTACACTAGAATCGGGCGTAGGCGTGATCGGGTCCTGCGAAACCCCCCACAGTGTCCTCCCATGCATGTGGGCTATCCATGTGATCCATATGTATGCCTGTTCCGAAACAATATATATGTATTAACATAGGTTATAACTCAAAATAAATACAGAAGTATAAATAAAAATAACTAGATAGGTCCTGTAGATATACAAAACATCTATATATCCAATATAAGGACAATACGGGAGATTGAAAACTATAGTTTTTGAAGATTGCCAACCACTGGTCATGGCCTGGCCGTGATGTCCATCCACGGCCGTAACGTGCCAATGAACCCGGACCCTCATAGGCGAAGCGATCACGGGCCTAGACGTGATGAGCATCACGACCGTGACAGATCAACCAACAGAGCAACACATATGCACTTAAAACCAAAAATAGAGACATTCCAAACAACTCAAACTCACTGTTTAAAGTTACAACTACTGAGACTACAGTTTCAATATACACTCAAAACCAAAAATAGAGACATTGCAAACAACTCAAACTCACAGTTTCAAGTTTCAACCTATCGAGACTACAGTTTCAACCAGGTGAGCAACATGCATGCATTCAAAACCAAAAATAAAAAAATGTGCCCTAAAAATCACGAGAAATAGGCGCTCGCGTGGTGGTGGGGGGAAGCTCGAGTGGTGGCCAACGTTCGATGTGGTTAGCTTGAGAGCGAGAGGGACAAGGAGAGTTAGTGCGTGGGAAGGGGAAAGAGAGATGTCAAGTTATTGCAAAGAATGAGCGGGAAAAGACAGAGTTAGGGGTTAAGAGTGTACCTCACGGTGGTGGCGAAGAAGCCCTCGCGGTGGTTGCGGTGGAGATGAGCTCGCAATTAGGGCAGAGTGAGGCGAGTGAGAGGTTGAGAGTGAGGTTGAGCGTGATGAAAAGAGGCGTCTGGAGAAGTGCAGAGAAGGTGCGCGGGTGTAAAGCGTTATAATTAAAATAAAACAACATTTTACGTCGGTTGTTAGTAAAACCTGGCGTTAAAGGTCATATATTTAACGTCGATTGTCTTAAGAAAGCGGCGTTAAAAACGCTCACACTTCTTTACGTCGGTTGTTAGTAAAAGCGGCGTTAAAGGTCATATATTTAACGTCGATTGTATTAAAGCCGGCGTTAAAAACACTCACACTTCTTACGTCAGTTGTATTACACAACGTACGTTAAAAGTTTATTAGTTTCTGCAAAAACATTCATTCCTTTGACTACTGTGCTACTTACCCATTCACCTTGTACCTAATCCTCTTAATGAGCATTAAGTTTATAGATAAGTTTTCATGAAAATCAGAATAGCTTAGTAACTTCATCCCTTTGCTCCTATAAATAGCTTCCTTCCATCCTTTTAATTTTTTGTGCTTCACAATATGGCTCTGCCATGGAGATTAACTTCATCACTCTTTCTTCCTATGCCTAGACTCAAAGATCTTTGTCTTAATGGTCAAACAATTTCTGAGGTTGTGTAAATCACATTACATGGATGGTAAGGTTGGGTGAATGACGTAATGTGATTCTCTCACTTTATTTCATCCCCGTCATCCCTTTCACTTTTCTTTGGAAGCAAGTGACTGTGGATTCAAGACGATGCATCAAGGAATTCCAGTGAAGAAGAAAGATGCAAAGATCCATTTCACTTTGCTTTTTGCTGCTAGTGACTGAGGATTTACTTTGCATCATGGAATTCAAGTGAGGGAGGTGATGCATCCATTGGAGTTTTGATGACAGGACTGAGAAGAAAATGATGTTGATGCAGAAACTTTTTTATATTTTAGGGCTATGTTGCAGAAATTCTTTATCTTTTAATCATGTAATTTTAACTTATGAATCGCTTCAATGACATACGATTTGATTATACATATAACTTGTTTTATGTTAAGTGTTTATTTATTTTAATTTGCACAAGAATTTATTTATGTTAATTTATGACTGCCAAGTTCCGTATATTAATTACATTATTTCCAATATTCATTTCTGCGTTTTTAATATATAGGATTATTTACGTCGACTATTTATTTAACTGAAGTAAAAATCACACTTTTAACGTCAGTTGTATAAAAAACTGACGTTAACAATAAATATTTTTTATTTGAAAAACACTTTTAACGTCAGTTTTTTTAAACAACTGACGTTAAAAGTGTATAGATATCTGCAAAAACATTCATTCCTTTGACTACTGTGCTTCTTACCCATGCACCTTGTAACTTAATCCTCTTAATGAGCATTATTTTATAGATAAGTTTAGAAGAAAAGCAGAATAGCTTAGTAACTGAAGGATTATTTACGTTTATAATATATAGGATTATTTACGTCGGCTATTTATTTTACTGAAGTAAAAATCACACTTTTAACGTCAGTTGTATAAAAAACTGACGTTAACAATAAATATTTTTTATTTTAAAAACACTTTTAACGTCAGTTTTTTTAAACAACTGACGTTAAAAGTGTATAGATATCTGCAAAAACATTCATTCCTTTGACTACTGTTCTACTTACCCATGCACCTTGTAACTTAATCCTCTTAATGAGCATTAAGTTTATAGATAAGTTTTCAAGAAAATCAGAATAGCTTAGTAACTTCATCCCCTGCTCCTATAAATAGCTTCCTTCCATCCTTTTAATTTTCGGCTTCACAATATGGCTTTGCCATGGAGATTAACTTCATCACTCTTTCTTCCTATTCCTAGAGTCAAAGATCTTTATCTTAATGGTCAAACAACTTCTGAGTTTGTGTAAATCACATTACATGGGTGATAAGTTTGTGTAAACCACATCATGCGAGTTGCTCACCTTATCATCCTTCTGGAGAATCAGCTGCTGGAGGGCAAATCAGGTGCTCGGGCATCACAGTTCCAAAACCTCAGCTTTGGCAGCAAGTGACCGTCATG